>DWHP01004900.1:0-12268 GCA_018247895.1 Parnassius honrathi
AATTCGCACAATCGTTAAAGCAATTCTCAGGAAACGAATAATAAATATATAAAAAGATATTGCCCGCTGTATGTGAGATATATCCACCTTAACAGTATTATGATATTCATTCAAAATAAATTACTTCCCTTTTGTGACGTGTTCACGGGATTCCGTGAGAGCGGATCTTACTGCCAACCCTATTATAATAAAATTTAATAACAAGAACGTTAACGCCGTACGGAGTTGCTTGGAGGTAATTGAAGCTGGGATTATACGATAGGGATGTTCATGATTCGATAAAGATTTCGATGTTTTAGTTTCATCATTCCATCTATAAATTGCTTCGTAGGATATTGATATGGTTGCCATGCCTAGTAAGCGGTTAGGCAACTACATTTTATTATTATTTTGAACTTTTATCAGGGGGATTGTTCTGTCCATCTTCTATCCACGGAACATTTTCTATAACCGGATTAATGGACGGATTCTTTCAATGTTTACTTACATTTAATTATAATATTTATGTGCCATTTTGCAATAAGATTTCAGAATGTATTGAACTTCTTCGTTAGATTTGGCGGAGAGAAAAATAATTGAAAAATGGCGGGAAAGTGTTTTTTAATTTTAATTTTTCTTTTTCTTAGTAAAGTAATGTAAAGTTACAGCCTATATACGTCCCACTGCTGGGCACATGCCTCCGATCATTTCTGAGAGGGTTTTAGGGCAATGTGTGTTGGCGAACTTCACATGTCTTCGAAATATTTTTTTTACTTATTCCTCTGACATGCAGGTTTCCTCACGATGTTTTCTTTCACCGCCAAGCACGTGGTAATTCTTTTTCTCAATGCCCTATATTGATATTAAAACCAACCAGATACAAACAGTACAACCAAAGAGATTTTTCTTTAATTTTATACAAACAAAATACGAAGAAACTTACCTATTATTTAAGTTCGTTTGTACTTAATTCGGCTAACAATTATAATCAATTTTCCTTATAATAGCAGTGTGAGAGAATGCACTATCTCATATGATCACGTGAATAACATAAAAAAATGAAATAAAACAATACTAAAATATTAAACAATTTTTTTTGTGTTTGGTTATTTATGATTACGTAGTAATATTTTAAATAGTTCGATATTGTTGTTCACTTGTCTATTTGAATTGTTAACATTTGTCTTTTAGAATTTAACTAATTCCAACCTATGTCATTTAGTAATATTGTATATTTTTGTCAAGCCAACAATAAGTCCTTTATACCTCTCACTTTTGTAATTTATCGTATACATTTTTAGAGCGTATAGAGGTGTTGGCTTTCATCATCACCATCATTACAGCCTTTCATAAGTCCACTGCTGAAGATAGGCCTCCCCCAAGTAATGTCACAAAGCACGGTCCTGAGCCAACTGCATTTCTTACCAGGTCGTCACTCCGTCCAGTGGGGAGTCGCCCTACACTACGCTTACCGGTACAAGGCTGCCACTCGAGAACCTTTCTTCCCCATCGGTTATAGGTTCTTCGTTTATCGGTGGTGGCTTTACTAAATTTAAATTAATTTTTAATACTAAAGATTAGCTATTGCTTCTGTGTAGTTGTTAAATACCCACCTAATTAAGCCCAGGCACACTCTTTCCCTCACTCACAAAGTCCGATAGAACGGTATTCTGACAAAACCAGTCAGGTCAGGCGTAGAACCACCGATTTTTCGTTCTTTCCGTGGCACGAGGTCTCCGGATTGCTACTGAGAATATTTTGAGAGCAAACCCGATAACTAATTTTGTTCCATCCCAGAATTTGAACGCAAGCGTTCATGCTCAGTAGTCATGGTGAATATCCGCCAGGCGACCTAGAATTAGCACTATAGGGAAAGTTTTAAAAATAACAATGTACGTCCAACATCGAAGATTTGTTGACAAGTACTGGCTGAAGCGTCCACAAGCGACATAGGTGTGCGATTTTTTTTCATAATTTAAAAGAAATTTAAAAAAAGTGTTCTTAAAAATTAATTAGCCTCTTTATTTGATATAAGTTTACACGGTTAAGTGTCGTCTTTAAAAAAATATCAAACCAATTATTATGATTGACGTTCCTGTCTTCATAAATCTCTTGTCCGTATTTTCAATATTTATAAAATCATTTCAGATTTGCGTAATAATTAAATTTTAGTAGATTTACAAATGTTCAAAAAAGTTTAAGAGTACTACAACGTTGCTTTAATTGATTTGAAAGACACGGAATCGAAAAGGTACTTATTCTTTATGTTTTTATTGAGAATTTTTATTATTAAAGTAAATTGTCACATCACCTTATATTAAAGTATGTTGCGCAGGATAAGATTATAATGGACAAGTTTATACGTAAGTACAGGTGCACTCTCTATCTTCTCACCCTCAAACTCCGATAGGACGGTAATGAGACACGACCGGAGCTTTTCGAGTCACGAAGTTTAACACCGTTAACTATCTCAATCCGGGAAATCTGCCACTCAGATTTCTTGACAGAAAAACTCTAATAAATGATTTTTGCCCGACCCGGGAATTAAAACCCGGGACCTTATGATCAACAATCGCATTCACGTACGCTAAATCAACGATGCAGTAATCGATAACATACGTACAAGCGAGAATATATAAGTACATCACTATAGTCATTAAGTGAGTATCTCTAGAGATTTCCTAATATGAAAGAGCAAAGCAGTTAATACGGGATTGCGAATGCAGTGTTAGTGAAAGACAATGAATATGAATATTCCGATTTAAGGATGCTGTGATGCGTCAGTCAATCAGAATGCCGCGTAGTGGTGATGTAGGGGTATCCATCACTTGTGCGTCGCGGAAGTTGACACAGGGAAATTGAAATAGGGTATGGGCAGCAGCATCTACGTAACAAAAGTTCAAAGAATAAAAAAAAACCTACACGGCGTTTAAACTATGGCAAATTAGGGGGACCTTTTTATAGAATAAGGGTGACACAAACGAGCACACAGTCCACCTGATGGTAAGTGGATGCTATGGCCCATAGACGTCTACATTTATCCTCGATCATGAACCAAAACGCAAATGCGTTGTCACCCGTGAGGACTAAGATGGAATGCCTCGTCTCCAGTAAAAAAGGGTGCCGGATCTGCGCACTCACCATAGAAAACACAGCAGTACTAAGCTGCTATTTTACGATGGTTTCTGTGAGAGCATGGTCCTTCCCCGGTCATGTCTACCCATTCGTGCTACAACCATAATATAGCTGCAGTGTGGCTCTACCACGTATGAAAATTTATCTACCACGTATGGAATGTTTATAAGTCAATCTATGGTGGAAGCCTATATTCATCAGTAAACTTTTGATAGGATATACCAGTGCCATGCCACAGACACACAGGCAGTTACAGATTACTGTGAGAGCACATGAAGACCAGCGCTCGCTTTAAATGTCCGGCACCAACGAAACTGAAATTGTTTTAAGTGTTGTTTTACCACGTGCTCTGCGGGTAAAGAAAACATCATCAGGAAACCTGCATGTCTGAGAAATAGGAAAAAAATATTTCGAAGACGTGTATTTTATAGTGATGGTAGATATGGTAAGAATATATAACGACGAGTGAACGCAGGAAATAGATTAAATGGAGCTCTACACTCTAAAGAAAGTCAGAATGTGTCAAAAAAGGCACGTATGGCAATGCTGTGTTTTCCTACTTTAACGTGTGATAGTGGAAGTTGGGTGTAGCAAAAAAAGTACGAGAGTAGACAAATGCTGTAGAAATACGGCCATTAAGAAGTATCTTAGGGCTGAATCTGAATGCCAGGGTGAAAAATTGTGAGATAATAGACAAGTGTGCTCAGCAAGATGATGTTGTGACGAAGGATTAAGAAAAGACAGCTTTGGGGGTTTGGTTATGTAAATGAATGGAGAACGAGTGACAAAGCAAATTTATGTTGCAAAAGTGAACAGCAGAGTCGGGAAGGGATACCCTACACAAAAGCTTATCGACCAAATTGGCGATATATCGAAAATGGGCCAAACCCAGAGTACCCTTAACCGACGAGCATGTATGCGTAGGTATGCGTATGTATAGGAGGCGAGAGAGGTGTGTTAGGATCATGTCAAATAAAAGTATGTAGTCTCTGCCTACCCCTCTGGGTGACGGGTATGAGTGTTTATGTATGTACATGTGAAGTTCGTCAACACGCTTTGGGGTAGCGCGGCAGACATTATTTTCCCTAAAACCTTTCAGAAATGAGAGGAGACCTGTGCCCAGTAGTGGGACATCTATAGGCCGTAACTTAACTTAAACTTTTAAAATGTGCGCTCTTCGTGACGTTTCTTATAGTCACCTGATGCGACACCCACGCAGTTAAATGCGATAATGAATCCTTTTTACTATTTAGCTACACGGCAAGTAATCAATACATTATAGACACTTAAATATACATTTCTAAGTTAACGTGACCTGTCAATGGCCCGACAGAGGGTGAGGCAACGACGCCATTAAAGTTTTTGTTCTTTAAATTCAGCCAGTCACATCAGTTTTTTTTTTTAAATAATGAATGTGACAAACCAGCACAAAGTCCACCTGATGGTAAGTTGATGCTGTGTAATCTACATCTATCCTCGATTAAGAATCAAAACGCACATGCGTTATCACACCTGAGTACTAAGATGGAATTGCTCGTTTCCAGTAAGTAGGGTTTCCGGTTCTCTACACTCACTATAGGATACACAGCAGCAATAAGCTTATATTTTACGCTGGTATTCTATGAGAGTGTGGTCTCTCCCCGTTCAAGCCGACCCATTCGTACTAAAACCATAATACAGTTACAGGATGGCTCTACCACGTAATCATACCATAGCAGCCTACTCAGCTGAGGTAGGCGACAGAGGCAGCATCTTCCTAATATCAATTACAAATAATAAAATAACTTCCATTTCCAACACGTCCCCAAATCCCCCCTTTGAGGCAGTCTATGTGAGAGGAGATGTACACCACTGAAGTTTTGGTGGGCTTTAAGGTTGAATGAATGACAAAAAATTAATATTATAAAGAGTAAATATTTTATAATTTACTATTTTCAGGTATAAAAGCATAAAAATTTCGCCAGCTAATGTAACCATCTATTTATGTTAATTCAGATAAACTAGTCGGTAAGAAAACATTTAGTGAATGTGTGGTAGAGTTTACTTCGTACTTTATTGATGTTGTGTTACAAACTAGGTATAATGCGAATCATTTAAGAATAGGAACGTCAATGACCTCGAATGACTGCGATCTGTCAACTGTTACTTGAAAAGTACGGTTTGCAAAGAAAATTAACTTTCCACACGATGTTTTCCTTCACCGCCAAGCACGTGGTAAATCAGCACTTAAAATTGCAATGAACAATTTCATGAGCTGTGAATTTTATAGCGAATAAATACCACGGCTCACCCACTAAAACTGAGTCGTAGTATTATCAATTCTATTGAGGTCATATTAGTTTAAGAAAAAGTTTTATTTTTTATTTTTATTGTTGGCGGTACTTTGCGAAAAAGCAAAGACGACGCCGTCTTGTCGGTGTGCTTCATCGTGCGATTAAGTGCATCTAATTGTAGAGTGCTACCGTTTCTTTGGATAATTCTGTTGTTGCTTGGTTGTTTTCTGTTAAGTTTGTTGTTATTTGTTTTTCTCTCAATCTCACTGACTGCTTCAAAATAAATAAACGAGACGCTGTCTTGCACGGGAGAGCTTGGGAGATTGTCGTCAATGTTTGGAAAGCAGCAGTAGGGATGATGATGACGATGAAGGCTACTCATACAATGATGCAGAGATGAGCGGAATTGAAGTGCTAGATTCCGATTAAAACTATTTCTTTCATGGTCCTTTTGTATTTATTTGTAAATAAATATATTTGCAAAAATAACGGTTTTGCTATGCATTTTAAAGTATAAGGGTGACAAATGAGCATGCAGTCCACCTGATGATGGCATGTGGATGCTGTGGCTCATAGACATCTAAATCCATCCTCGATTATGAATCAAAATGCGGACGCATTGACATCTTTGAAGACTAAGACGGAGTGCCTCGTTTCCAGTAAGAAAGATTTCCGGTTCTCTACACTCATCATACGAAATACAGCAGCATTAAGCTTTTATTTTACGCTGGTATTCTGTGAGAGCGTGTTCCTACCTCGGTCGGGCCGACCCATTCGTGCTACAAACATAAGAACAACCTGCACCCATCGATTTTTTGTATGTCTTACCAGGTCGTCACTTCATTTAGTGGGGGCCGGTCTATACTATACCTACCGGTACGAGGCTGCCACTCGAGAACCTTTCCTCCTCATCGAATACCGGTTTTTCAAAACATAGGCCGGCCAAAAGACACTTCAGCTTACTTCGTCTATGCTATGTCAATTATTCTAGTTATACTAAGGATATCCTCATTCCTAAGCTTATCATATAGAGACCCCGAGCATAGCCCTCTCCGTAGCTCGCTGGGCGATCTTGAGCTTCCTCATGCGGCCAGCAAAAGAAAATAAATTAAAAATTTAATTCATGGTTGCCCTACCTAGAGCAAAGCTTGATCGATCGCCTTGATTCCCGCCCGTCACGGATTATTGAGTATCGTTCATTTATTATTGTAAAGAATATTTATTTTTACGGCAAACTGCTATAATAAAATGTTATCGAAGCTGCCTTTGTTTTTTTAATGATTTAATTAATTGTAAGAACTATTTTGCTTAACAGCGAGTTATTAAAATGTAAACTATTTGTTTTGTTTTATATTTTTATTTATACTTGTAGAGTAAGTGTGATAAACGAGCACACAGTCCACCTGATGGATGCCGTGGCCCATAGACATCTATATTTACTCTCGATTAAGAATCAAAACGCAGATGCGTAATCATCCATGACGACTAAGATGGAATGCCTCGTTTCCAGTAAGAAAGGGTCTCCGGATCTCTACACATACCATACGAACACAGCAGTATTAAGCTGCTATTTTACGCTGGTTATTCCGTGAGAGCGTGATCCTTCCCCGGTCAAGCCGACCCATTTGTGCTACAACCATAATATAGCTGCAGCGTGGCGCTACTACATAATATAGCTGCAGCGTGGCTCTACCACGTATAATATAGCTGCAGCGTGGCTCTACCATACACTACGTATTGTGGCCACTACCTGTGAAGGCTAGAGATGCGTTGTCACCTCTGAGCACTAAGATGGAATGTCTCACAGTCAGTTTTTGTACTGCCTTTCTACGCTCCGGGCCAGAACGCGGCAATGCAAGCAATGCCATATTTCGACAGAAATTAGTAAGAAGTAGGTACCATACCTACGCAGGCAGATTCCTGGTAACTCCTTAATATACCTTACATAAGCGACAGTATCCTACTGGCAGGGTGCGAACCACAAACTCACAGGGTTGTGGGTTCGAATACACGATTCGACTATTGTCGTGTGCCACTCCTGACACAAGCATTAGCTTACCAGGTTAAAGGGGAGAATAATTATGAGACCTTCAGACCGAATTTCCGTCACGGTGGCCTACCTCAACGGAGACTATCGACGCAGGACAGGATTATTGTTACCGAGTGTGTGTGTGTAAGCACAGGTGCACTCTCATTGCCTTGCTCTCATGGTCCAATGGGACAGTAATCCGACACGACTGGTGAGAGATCAGGCGCAGTAACAACGGCTTTACGTGCTTTTCGAGGCACAGGAGTGAGACACCGCCAACTTCCTGACTACGGGCAGCTACTGAGAATTTCTTGACGGAAAAACTTCATAATTAGTTTTTGGACCCGACCCGCGATTCGAACCCGGTCGTACTACTACAACCACTAAACCAACGAGTCAGTCGAATAAAAAAGAAAATTTTGTAATAATAATAATAGCATTGTTAGCATTTTTTAACAGACTTCAAAAAGGATGAGGTATTCAATTCGACTGTATGTTATTTTAATGTGTATTTCCTTAAAAGTGTTTTCTAGGTAAATCGAATTTGTGATTCCTTTTTAATTGAAAGCTGGTGCTTCCCGTGTGGTCCTATATACATTTGATCATGTTACAACCAGTAGTTTTTGAGTTAATCTTAATAAAGCGTCATTGACTTCGAATACATTAATGATGTTCTCATTTTATTTCTATTGACGTTGGTTGTACAAAATATTTAATTTCACCATTTCTTCGTTAATAAACGAATGTAGCCATAAAGTTGTGATCCCGATGTGATGTGGTAAAACCTTCACTCGAGCCACTTACCTCGTTAAATCTCCTGATCAAAGTCCTTACAGTGCTTCTGGACTGTGGGTTGTGCGTTGGCGGGGCTCTTCTTATCATCTGTCGCTCGCTGACCGCGCCGAGGATACCTTCGCCGCCCAGGTCTAGGGTAACCTGGCGGAGATAGTCGATTGGGGGCACCTAGAACAATAAAAGTTTTGTTAAAAGGATGTTGAAGTTCATTTCTTTTATTTACACCAATATTATTCTTATTTCGCTTTTTTAGCTCGCAAAAAACCGTCGGTGGGCTTGAGCTTATTTATTTATTCATTAATAGCGATCCGCCTCGGCTTCGCACAGCATCTCAACAACAGCGCCACCTACCGGGTCCAAATATACACCTAAACCATTTAAGCACCCATTCAAACACACACTAATAATTTATTTAAATCGGTCGAACCGTTTTCAAATTTAAGCTACACAAACGGACAGCAATTGATTTTTATATGTATGTTGAGGTATGGACAACAAAACAAAATAATATAAAAATAAGTTAAAAAAAACTTTTAAAATAGTGCTGTACCAGACTGTCATTCTAAAAACGTTGACACATCCATACCACCAGTGATTTTTCCAGACCGATACGACGTAAGGTTCTTCAAGAAAAGAGCAGTCAGAAGAAAAAGCGTTCCCGAAATTCTACATTCGTGTGCGCTGGCATAATGGTTAGTGATTCGCAAATGTAATGTTCTTCAAAAATATTAAACTTTTCAAAAAAAAAGACATCCGCGGTTCCATACGCCTATTTATTATACATAAAGCTGCAAAAGGTATTTTGTGACAAAAATTATTCATAAATAAAAAGTGATTTATGAGTTATGAGTGTTATTATTAGGTATGGAATATTAATTAATACGAAAGAAACTTACCTCATGATTGAGACAATTTTATGAAGATGAACTTTGTTATGGCATGTTATTTGGATGCATGGTTTGAGAGATAACGAAAAATTAAAACAATTCAACACTCAACTCCGCGTGCGAACGACGCATAACCCGAGGAAAATCGAGAAAAACCAGCAGCGAACGCCTACAAGATATAAGTATGCGCGTGAAACCGCGGGGCACAGCTAGTAAACCTATATCTTTAAAACATGGTGTTGATAAATCCGGTTTAGATTTTAGATTTTTAGATTGGAGTCTTCGACACCGTTTGACTTATCACCATGAATGTTAGCACATTATGTAATTTTTTACGGAGAAGGTTTTTTATGCTGTTCACGTTGTTGTAAATTTACCACTAGATGGCGCTACGACACATTGACCTTCGTATCATTCAACTTATTGCTAAAAAATAGGAATACGCATTATAAGTAGTAGAGATTATACGTATCAGCTACATATATTATGGTTGTCCCACAAACTTGACAGCTCCGTGGCGCACTGACTTGGCATTGAGATGTGGCGCTGAGGGCTGCAGATTCGAATCCCGCACGGAACAAGTTTTTGTATAACCTCCAAGTTTACGTAGAGCCACACTGCAGCGATATTATGGTTGTAAAACGAATGGGTCGGCTCGACCGGGAAAGGACCACGCTTTCATAGAATACCAGCGTAAAATATCGGCTTAATACTGTTGTGTTTCATATGGTGAGTGTAGAGAACCGGAGACCCTTTTTTACTGGAAACGAGGCATTTTATCCCAGTCCTCAGGGATGACAACGCATTTGGGTTTTGATTCTTAATCGAGGATAAATGTAGATGTCTATGGGCCACAGCAGCCACTTACCATCAGGTGGACTGTGTGCTCGTTGGTCACCATTATTCTATAAAAAAAAATAGTTGTTACGGGTCTGGATGTTAGTTCTTTTAAAATGTATGTATATCAGGTGGACTGTGCTCGTCTGTCAAACTTATCTATCTATCAAGTTAGTCTCACAAAATTTACTTTACGAGAATTGCGTTCGTTACACAAAAATTTGTAAATGCCTCGACCGATTCTGATGACATTTTTGTGCGTGTTCGCGTGGGTCCCTGGATGGTTTAGGTTCGTGTTTGGACCCAGTAGATCGCATTACTGTTGAGATTCTGAAATCAATAGAGGCGAATCGATGATATAAAAATAAAAATATACACAGTTAGAACAACGCCTGCCTGCTCCGTTTGGAAAATATATAAATATAAGTCTTTGAATATTCATGTTATATATCGCATTTAAAAGGGAGTTAAAAATGGATTGAATTGATTAACCTAATTACGAAGAAACAGCTCTGCGATCACCTCATTCTCTGAGGTCATTATTGTCTATATTCCCTTATTCCTAAATAACCCTTTTTGTTAGAGTAAACATTACTCTCTGAATAAATAATCGACTCTTTGGTGTACTCGTAAAGCGACCGGCGTGACACCGCTCTTAGTATTTACAAGACGAATATATGTTATATATTCTAATATATACATAAACATACATAAAAACTCACGCCTGTCACCCAGAGGGGCGGGCAGAGACCACGGACTTCCGTTTGGCACGATCCTGACACACCTCTCTCGCCTCCTTTACATCCATATATCTACGCTTACACGCTTGTCGGTTGTGGGTACTCCCAATTTGGTCGATAAACCTTCATTTAGGGCGTCTCTTCCCGACTCTGCCGTTTACATCTGAATGCTTTGTCACTCTTTCTTCATTCATTATTTCTACATGACCAAACCACCGAAACATTACTTTCTTAATCCTGGTCATAACATCATCTTGCACACCACATTTTTCTCTTATCACACAATTTATAATCCTGTCATTCAGATTCAGCCCTAGCATACTCCTTAAAGACCGCATTTCTGCAACATTAATTCTACTTTCGAGCTTCTTCTGCCAGACCCAACTTTCACTACCATACAATAAAGTAGGGAGTAGCACAGCAAGACATATCTATACATATATATATCAATTAAACAAGCGAAATTTTTTTGAACAATTACTATGTCCTTTGCCTTTGAGCCTGTGACCCTGCAACGTGACAAGGTCAAAGATCCCTACTAAATTTATTGTTTTATTGATGTTCGTAAAGTAGGGTGGATATGATTTGAATTTCGATAGACTTTAATAAATTTTTTAATTCAAAATTTACGTTTTTATTTTTTTGTAAAATAGCAGTTCCATAGGCTTCTACTTCCGTACTTAACGTTCACATCTTACACCCTATTTTTAGATTCGAAAATGTGACAAAGTTTAAAGATAAAAAAAATATGTTTGCACATTACTCTCTTCAACCTTTTTGGCCATAAATTTTATTTCTATAGTCATAAATTTTAATTGAGACGCTATTTCCCGTGTAGTGGGGGGTAAGAATATCAACTACTACATATCGTCAAGAAGATGGGAAGTTAGCAGTGTCTTCTTAATAACGACTAAAATAAAATAAAAACTTCGGTTGCCAAGCGTTGGCAGCTATAGAAAATAACCTATGTGAGGAGGTCTATGGGGGAGGCTTATATTCTATATATATGTGGACTTTAATAGACTGTAATGGTTGGTTGTATAGATGATAATCTACCAGGAACACATGACCCACTGAGAGGTGAAATTATTAAATCAACAGTTGTATTACAACTATGGCAAATATCGCCCCTATGAGTCAATCTACGGCGGAGGCCTATGTTCAGCAGTGGACTTTTATAGACTGTAATGGTAACAAGAGGCAATGTCTGAATTTTTTTATATGTAACTTACTGTTTCCGTCATTGTATGTGTTTGCGCCCGATTGCGTGGGGACCGGTTGATAGCAGACGCGCGGGGGGAGAAATTCTTGTCGCGATAGAGGTCACGCTTCTGAGTTAGTTGGTTTTGCTGCAGCGAAACGCAGAGCCGCATCGCGAGAAAAATTGTGCTCGCGAACCTCGTGTTAAACAGAATTTGTTATACGCTGGACGGCCGCCATTGATTTAGTTTAGTCGTTAATATATGTTATAACAAGACATTTCTTGGATATTGAGGGATCGGTTTAACCTCTATTATTACCAATTTGTGTCGAGGGATTGTATAGGCGGCATTTTAATATCGAACTAAGTAATTCGAACAGTAATTGACATTG
>DWHP01004901.1:0-12268 GCA_018247895.1 Parnassius honrathi
AATCTGATGTAGTGACGGGGGCGATCCTGTACGTGTTCACAGACTGCAGACTTCCCAGAGCGTCGATTCTTCACATCTGTGAATCTGCGCTGTGTGAATTTCTTCGAGAGCAATATTGAAAGATATGCGCTTAGATACAGATATGTTATCGTATCTGCGTAGTGTGTGACATGCTTAAACCACAACACAACAGATTTCTCTTGTTTATGTTAGTTGCCAGTGCACCAGACAATGTTTCTATATAATTTATAAAAAGTGATGCCTTTACCGCGAGTGCAAAGGTCGAGAGTGCAAGCGCGCAGAACCACGGTGGGTTTGTGGTGAAGCTGACACCCAAGGAGGAAGGCGAGTCGGCCCTCACCAGGTCAGTGCGTGTCTCTTACCTATTTCTTTGATCCCTATATACAGACCATAAAATATCGAAGAAACCTCTCGAGTTCCCGGTCAATGCACTTTTTTTGTGTGATCATCATCCCGCATATTTAAATATTTTTTGTTATATGACATTAAGTACGTAGTACGCGCGCGCCAAACCACGTGGTGGACTTGCTGTAAAACTGACACCCCATGAGGAAGGTGAGGCAGCCCTCACCAGGTCAGTGCGTGTCTCCCACCTACTTCCTTGATCCCTATATACAGTCCATAAAATATCGAAGAAACCTCTCGAGTTCCCGACCGATGCATCATTTTTGTGTGATCATTATTCCATATATTTAAATCTTTTTTTTGTATGACATTTCGTACGTAGTACGCGCGCGCCGAACCACGTATTGGGCTTGCTGTAAAACTGACACCCCATGAGGAAGGTGAGGCAGCCCTCACCAGGTCAGTGCGTGTCTCCTACCTACTTCCTTGATCCCTACATACAGTCCATAAAATATCGAAGAAACCTCTCGAGTTCCTGGTCGATGCACCATTTTTGTGTGATCATCGTCTCGCGTATTTAAATTTTTTTTGTTGCATGACATTACATACGTAGTACGCGCGCGCTGAACCACGTATTGGGTTTGCTGTAAAATGGACACCTCATGAGGAAGGTGAGGCGGCCCTCACCAGGTCAGTGCATGTCTCCTACCTACTTTCTAGACCCTATGTACAGTCCATAAAATATCGAAGAAACCTCTCGAGTACCCGGCCGATGTAATAACTTCCCCTCACTTCCGTTCCCTTCCCGCACGGGCCTGCATAATGGGGGCTAGACACTGGTGGTCATATTTTGTTCCTCCAATGAGAGGCCCGCTCTGACTGGGTGGAGGTGGAGACGATAGAAGCGGAGAAAAGGATGTGCACAGCCGCCACTTGCCCAGTTGCAACACAGTTTTCGTGGCTCCCACAAGGCCGTAGAGAGAGGCCGCCCGCCACTTCCCCAGGTAAGTGCTGTTTTCATTTTGTTGTTCCGTTTCCACAGCAGCTTACGTTCCGTCGTGCCGGCTAACGTATTAGATTAAATTTAGAACAAGTATATTGTCTAAAGACCGCAACGAGCCACGAGCCAGAGCCATCTTGTTTTGGGTCATAACGAACCACGCTGGTACAGTCCATCTTAACGTTCAACCCACAATACCTTTCGTCATTCGCGCACTCATAATTTATGGTCACTCGATACGGATTCGAAACCAGGAACCTATGACCCAACCATATTTGTTGTCCAGTCGATCCGGATTTGAACTAGCCTAACTAACCTAACCTATGGCCTAATCAAGTCGAATTGCTGAACTGAGATTGGGACAATACACTCTAGTTTAGTCGTGCCTAAGTTCTAAGTGGATTTTAGTTCGGTGTGGATTTTAGTTTATAGGCGTATCAGAAGTGGAATATAAATAGGCCGTGATGATATTCAACAAAAAATATGTACCTATAAAACAAACCCGGTTTAATATATTTTCTAGAAATCCTGTACAATTTTAATCTGAAAACTTATAAATAAAATAGGAAAGGATATTATATGAAATAGGTACAGTATCTTTCATATTGTCACATTTTATTAAACGTTCATTTTGATCGATATCGATAAATTATTATGGTACAACAATATTACTGCACGCATTGACAATCTACACACACAAAGACAATCAGTTTTTAGTCTCGTTTGTTGGTTGTAGTTGCCAATCTATGGAGTTTATACTAAATCTATGGTTATATCACTATATTACTTTTCGTAGTAAAGTTATATAGATTATAACGAAAATTTAAGACAAGATTGTTTTCTCCTTTCTTCAGTGGAATTTATTCGTTTTACATCTTAAGGTTAAATAAAATTATGTAATAACCATTTAAGTTTGTAAACTGTATTAACTGCGCATATTTTTGAAATAGTTGGCCACTTAGGTTTTCATACTTTTTTTTTCAAGAATGGCTCTGAAACTTTTATCAAATTTTTTTTTATATAAAATTCATGCTAAAAATAGAAGTTTTTTTTTTGCAAAAAAGCACAATATATACTCGTACTATTTACTACATTTCTAATAGAATAGTCTGTGAGGAATAAGGGAACACCAAAAACGCAACAAATTTCATTAATTTGCGGCAATTGTGTACAAGAAAATACAGTAAGGTCAATAAAAGTATATTTTTTGTAAAACCTTCATATTTTGGCACCGCTTGGAATATATATTTTTTTCTATTTTTATTTGAGCGCCAGATACCTGTACTATTAGGCGCTCCAGGATTATCCATTCTTTCTGGGACACACGATGTATACTATTATTGTGCATACTTTTCACATTTCCAAAAACAGCGGTTTAGTTGGAGAGCTAAATATTTCGCAAACGGACCCCTAAATCGAAATGTTGTTTCATACCCTCAATATTAAAGATAAACCTATCCAACGAGTCTTCATAGGATGGAATAAACGGTTAAAATAATTCATCCTCCCTTTACCTGTACAGGAGGTACCAAACGTAAAAATGTTACTTTCCGATTTTATTCCATAGTTTTGTAGGCCTGATTAATATCTACAAATACGCCAAATTACATATGTGCAGCACCTTGGTTCTCTGAGTGAAATCGCGGACGGATGGACGGACATAACCAAACCATAAGATATAAGGGTTCCTTGTTGTTTTACTACAGAACACTAAAAGTGACATTTAATGGGGACAGGAGACTAGGACGCAAAAAGATGATGTAGATATGTGGATTTTGTAATGGCGGTGTAAGAATATCCACCGCCTCATATCGTACCGTAGGTGTCTCAAGAGGCGATAGTTGCCAACAAGCAAGGCAACTATGGCAAATATCTCCTCTTTGAGGCAATTTAGGGGGGGGGGGGCTATGTTCAGTAGAGGACTTTAATGGACTGTAAAGGTAATTGAAACGGTAGATGTGTGTCGGTGTTCCGTGCCTGCTTGATGCGCTCGTTGGTGCGCTCGACGTGCAGCTGGAAGCTGGAGAGCGGCAGGCGGTGCGGCGGTGGCGCGGCCAGGTTGTTCTCGAGCAGCGCAACCACACGCTCCTGGATGGCCTCCAACCCGCGGGACACTTCGGCCCGCTGCCGCGCGAACTCCACCATCTCCTCACGTACTCTTTTATCCTCCACCACGTCCAAATAGTTCTCTGGAACATTACCCACTACTTTTTCAAATCTGTATGTACCTCAATGTAGATAGCTATCTGCGCAGGACAGGATTATAGTGTCCGAGTACATGCGCAAACACAGGTGCTCTACCTCTATTTTCTCACTCTCATAGTCCGATGGGATGTTTATCCGACACGACTGGAGAGAGATCATTTTTTCCGAGGCATGGGGGTGAACCTCCATGCCTCAGAAAAACACTGCCAAGCGCCACCATCGTTACTTGGAGAATTTCTGGACAGCAAAACCCAATGACTGATTTTGGCCAGATCCGAAATTCGAACCATGACCAGCATTCGCTGTTATAACCACTAAACCACGAAAACAGAGCTATTATACACCACTTACAGGTGTGTGACGACCAAAAAATGGCGGTTTATTCAAACGAAAATGCTGTTCCTTAATCATTAGGTTATGTAGGTTATCGGCTTTGCGCTCATCATCCATTTCTTGTTGGTCACGGCGATTAGTGCATTCCTGCCAACATTCAAGAACAGACAAGAAAGACTCTTAACGTAAACGAAAAAAGTCCTTAGTAACAATCTTACAAAGTAATTAAAAAGCCCGCTGAGTAAAAAGATTACTGAAAATAGAAAAATTTTATACCGAAGAACTTGAACAGCAGGAAGTAGTCTGAAGTACTTCAGGAAGTTCTTGACAGATGCGCCATATTGGCCAAAATAGCCGCGACGTTCGAGGGGATAACTTCCACAACTAAGATGAATCCAACAACACCTCGTATTATGTTAAAATCCGTCAAACTGTTTAGGCTAGAGAACGGGCTAAAGATATTATACATACATACAAACTCACGAAAAACATTAACCCCTTTCTGGAGCAATCGGGTAAAAAGTCAGTAATAATACTTTTTTAAGAAAAGAAATTTATTTTAAATATTACAATACTTACTTTCACTCTCATTAAAAATGGTAATGATATTGACCGCACTATCTTCAAAGAGGTTCGGATCCGGTGCTTCCGTGCGTATATCAGTCGACAATTCTGTTAAAACTCCTTCGCGCTTGTTGTTGATCACCGTTACCGCGGCCGTACCGTTGCCGCCCAAATGAACAATGTAGCAGTTGTTAAAATCTATTAGAGCCTGCTCCACGCCACTTTCGTACCGGTGCGACACTATTAGTTTTAAATCTGGCAAAAGCGACGAAAGAATATTATTTATACCGCACAACGGTCTAGCCTACACAAACATATGAATATTGCAATGAATAAAAACATATCGGTTCTATTTCAAAAAACTTACGAATATAATATAGTTATGTATGTACTATAAAATGTTGAAGAACACTTGAATGATAAAATGCATGCGTAAATTTTACTTTTAAATTAATTTTATTTTACTTCCTGCATCTTTCCAAATCATCGCTCTATCTAGTAGGAGGCGGCCCTACACTTCGTTTCACTTTATGAAGAATCTTTCATCCCAAGCAGATGTCCGTTCTTCGAGCTCTATGAACCATTATTGCTACTTGAGCTTACTGATACTTTGTGGGTGTCGCCAAGATATTCCAGGGGAAATCTAAACCAGGAGAAGGGCAGCAGTATCTTTCTAAAAACATTTTAGAAATATAAAACAAATGCGTTTACTAACCTGCCAAGCGAAGCAACTATAGCCGATATCCTCCCATAATTAACGGAACAAACCCATGTCGTTGGTTGTAAATGGTTTTAGCTGAATGGCTCTGCGTCACTTGAGTTTTGTATCAGAAACAAATATAATAGACAAAAAGTCTTTTTTCTGTCCGTGTATTAAAAAAAACAACGCGTCACATAAAATTTCCTTTACCGCACTTTTCAGGAGCATCCGGTTTTCTTAAAATGACGGCACCATCGTAACCAAAAGTAAGCAGAGCATTGCCGTTACAAAAAGCTCTGAACTGTTTCAAGTCGTGTCCGGATTCAAAGGCCGGACCCATCTTAACAGAGACGGTTGTGCCTTTCTGAAATTGAAAAAAAATTTATCATCATAATGATTAGATTATTTTTATAACATTAGGATCTCAATAAACTAATATTAATTTTTAAGTGTGATGTGAATACTAATATTATTTAACGTGCAGCCTCAAATAATCTACAGAATAACCACCTTGTAATCCAACACCATCATCATTATCGCTCATTACAAGTTTACTGCTGAACGTAGTCCTTCTACGAAGAGTACTATTTTATATTTGTCACTAAATCCCTGAATCAGCTACGAGGAGCACTGTCAAAAATAAGAAACATCTGATACATCGATCACTGGTGATAGTGGCGAGGTCTTCCAACTGTTTGAGAGTATAATGTCCGAAAGTACATTTTTACGGGCTTAGGATGATGACAATGAAAATTATTTTTTTTATTTTAAGGAGATATTATTAAGAAATTCCGTGGTAGACTGTGGAAAATGTTAGAAATATATCATGGCTTACAGGTGATGGAATAGTTAGAACAACATAGCCCATATTATCTGAAAGCGTAGTAATGATGGCAATCCTTTCAGGTTAACCTAAGTTATCAATGTTAGGGATGCTGTGCTAGAAGATGTCTGTGTTGATCATGAGTATTAAATAGATAGTAGTTGTTCCCAGAATTTGTTGAAATGCCTCTTTTTTGTCAGAAATCTGTAAGAAAGTAAGGAAAAGGAACGCACAGAAGACGAACTAACAAATATTAAGTCATTTTTATCTATTAGAGATACTTATACGAACAAAGAAAGATAAATAGTAGACGTAGTGTATGTACATTTCAAGTGACATGAAACGATGGTCAATTTATTATAAGAGAACACGCACTTCCGCATACTTATGATCCTAAAAAAAATGGCTTAGGTATAGACTATAATATAACCAATTTACTGTACAAACACGCACACATACGCATCTTTCATTATCAACATGATGCTATTCAGCACCTGCATCCATCGACTGCGATCTGCATGTCTTACTAGACCGCCCCTTAAACTATCGCCATCCTACACCCCGCTTGCCATTACGAGGCAGCCTCTCCAGAACCTTTCTTCTCCATCTGTCACTTCAGCTTACTGAACTGCCCTCAAGTGTGACAACTACGCTAGATAGGTATCCTCCAATATTAATATTATGAAGAGAACTATGTGGTTGTCAACTTAATGTTTTAGCTACATGGCTTTCGAATGAATTTTGAATCCACCGAGTCAGTAATTCATTCTTGGGGCGGTGTATTCGCTTTTACAACGAAACAGAAAATAAACAAAATTTTACCTGCTCAAAGCTCATAAACTTTATTAGACTATGATTGTATACAAAATATACAAATATATAAAGGGTCATTATAATATTAAGGAATTTATGGATCATAATAAACACTGGGAATGAGGTGATCTCTAGCGAACTGTTTTGCTAGCGGCGAGAGGGGTGTTCTCTCTCGATGCCGCTGCAGCCGCGGTGGAGTCGCGGAGGCAGAGGAGTGTTGGTATGACGATGCGTCACTCGCCCTTTCGGGCAACACAAACGGGGCCGCACCGTTGATGCTGTGGTTGTGAGGCTGCGGGGAAAAGGAGTGTCGGTATTGCGAGGCGCTGCTGTCCTTGCCCTCCGCAGCCGAATTTTGGTTGGCTGCAGAGCCATAGACTAGTTTCGCCGCCACCAGGGTTGGGAGGGCTAGTGCTTCTGATGCGCGTTTAGTTTTACTTAAATTTTGTATACTCAAACCATAAGTTTTCATATACCGGAATTGGCGAAATATGTGATACATTATTATTTTATAAGAACATCTTTGTACCATATTTCTTGTGAATAAATTTATTATTTATTTACATTTATTTTATTTATTTATTCTGTGTGCTGGTTTTTCCCGCCCCCATGACCTTTGCGCTTTGGATACGGAGGAGGGCGCCTGTTGCGCAGGTGTAGTTGGAGTTCGTGGTGGAAGGCACGTCATGTGTTGTGGTAGGCCTTACATGAGAAGGAGATGGGGGAGAAGTAGTATTCTCCCGAGGAGAAGCTGCTATGGGTAGTCGGCGCTGGAGGGACCGCGGATGTGTGTGAACGCTTTCTCATGGCCCTGCCCATATGCGACGAAGATGGAACACTATAGGGTTATAGTGGGTACGAGACCGACATAACTCGTCCTTGCCCCCGCGAGGTAGATATATGCGTTGCCATGTAAAAAAGAAGGTACAGACCTCGCCGGAGAGGCGCAGCACGTGTATGTGTGTGGAGAGATGTGGCACGGCTAGCGCACAGTCGCGCGCCGCCAGCGGCACCACCTCGCTGTACGGCCCCTGCATCTTGCCGGCGAACTTGTTGTCTTTACCACTGTCAGCATTGATACACACTATTCGCTCCCCTAAGAATAGTAATAAATTAAAAATATTAGTAAGTAATTTAATTTAATCGTATTTTATTTGCATAGATTTTTTTATAGATGTGCGGGCAAATTAGCTTGCAGCTTAACTTATGGTAAGTGTTGAACGCCGCCCATGAACATCTACAATACTTGGGTAATTGCAGGTTCGTTGCTGGCCTTCAAAAAAAAGTATCAAGAGCGTATCGGTCCGGAACAATCGCCAGGTGTAAACGACTCCACAAAGAAGTCGTACAAGGAAAGAAACTCCCAGTAAATAAATTGATTTGACTCGGTTCTTGGACTTTGGCTCTGTAGCGCACCGCGCTTAGCATTTTGGTGCAACACTGCGGAGTCGCGGGCTTGAATCCCTCACGAAACAAACGTTTGTATGGCGTACAACTAATTGTTCCGGATTAGTACGCGTGTACATTTGCAATTTTTGTATGTATGTTACCCACATTGTACAGGAGTAAATCCTATTGTTGGGTAACATTTTTATATCATCATCCATTACAGCCTATAAAAGTCCGCTGCTGAACACAGGCCTCTCCTCCTAGGATTCCCTCATAGGGGGAAATTAGCCATAATGACCCACACTTGGCAACCGTGTTTTTATTGTTTTGAGTAGTTATCAGGAAGACGCCGGCCTCCTATTTCAGTTTCTCTTACGACGTCCACGGAGTGATATTTCTCACGCCGCCACTGCTCCGTGATAAAAGAGAGTAAAACGAAACGTTTTAAACGGTATAAATCTTTAGAAATCATGGGTTTATAACATTAACACTGTAGTAGGCTGCTTAGATTCTCTTTCTCAAAATTAAATTGACAAATGAACTTTCAGTCCACCTGATGGTGGCCAACTTCAAACCACAAGTTGTAATACCTCAAAGCCTGTAATTATACTGACCTGTATTAACCTTCAGAACGGGATACAACAGTACACCTACTGCTATTTGTCGACAGCAGAAGGTAGGGTGGCAAACTCCTAGGTCGAAAAGGTATCCAAGCACCTAGTCTGGATTAGTACAATTCTCTCGCATATTACATTCACTGCATTTTTAAAAAGTAAAAGAGGCCAGTATGAAAAAAGGCTTGGAGGTATTTCAAGTTGGAATCTCTCCTTTGCGAGTAGTTCTTACCCATTGAACTCGTATCGGAATTTTTATTATTAATTGACGATGTATGTATTTATGAGGCACATCCATACATTCAAGTGCACTGTGTGCTTGTTATTACCCTGATTTGTTTTGAAAAAAAAAACTTATACTCACCTATAGAATATTTATCCGAAAACAAGACCAGATTGAAAGAGCGCGTAGACTCGCCGACCTTCATTAGGAAGCTGTCCGCAAGACCTCGGCCTAACTCCGCGTACCTCACCAGAGTCAGTTTGTATTTTTCCGATAACTGATTAAAATACACACCAAATTATGTATCTATATTGTGGATAAAAATAATACGACGACTCCACTCCACAAACCCAAAAAAAGAAATCATTAAGATACCTATACGCTCAAAGTTTCTCTGGTGGATAAGATACGTAAAAAAGAAATCCACCGGAGAACCAAGGTCACCGACATAGCCTCCCATAACAAACTGAAGTAGCAATGGACTGACCATATAACTGTCGCAGAAGCGATAACCGTTGGAGTGGACACGTAATAGGAACGACTGCGTTTAGGTAATTGCAGTGTGGGAAACCACTGGCAAGATGGTGCGACGGTATGTGCTAGGCGGCTGGCATCAACTGGATACGTGAAGTCAAAGATCGGGTTAAGTAGCGCACCTTGGGAGAGGCCTATGACCAGCAGTGGACCGGATCAAGCCGTAATAAAACTTAAACTCGTTTGATACGAGATAATAATTTATTGATTAAACTAAACAATTCATAGCTTTCACTTCTCAGTTAAACGCCTAGATACGCCTTATAGGCCTACTATAGGCAGATTGGCAATCGAAGTACAAGACATTTTACATATTTGACGCCCAATTCCGGCCGCAAGCTGCGAGACCTATGAAGTTGTTAAAGCTTTCGTTAAAAATACCTGCAAAATAGCAGCTATATTGCTGCAGGGTAATGAGGCATTACGTCTTAAACCCAGCTTAAAATTGTAGATTTCATACTTGATAGAACCATGCTGCAGTTATATTAGTTGAATAGTTTGTAGCACGAATGGGTTGGCTCGACCGGGGAAGGACCACGCTCTAACAGAATACCAACGTAAAATAGTAGCTCAATGCTGCTGTGTTTTGTATTGTGAGTGTAGAGAACGGGAGACTTTTTTTACTAGAAAAGAGGCATTACATCTAAGTTCTCACGGGTGACAACGCATCTGCATTTTGATTCTTAATCGAGGATAGATGTAGATGTCAACGGGCCACAGCAACCACTTACCATTAGGTGGATTGTGTGCTCGTTTGTTAACCTATCCCATAAAACATAGGGCATAAAATAATCCACCAAACCATACAATAAAGCATATTATCCTATAGGTGTAATAAGAGAAGACAGAGCGAATTGAAACAGGAGATGGACAGTAGCATTGATCTGTTAATAACTCAAAACAATATAACACTGCGGTTGCCAAAGCCGCCGACCAGAACTATAGTGCTAGTCGCCTTCTTTGTCAAATGCCTATAAGGCCACCAATAAATTGCTATAGATTGGAGGCAGGCAACTAAATGATCAGCAGTGTACTTTGGTAGGCAGTAATGAATGAATTAATGAATTGAGGATATATGTTGTTTTCAATCATCTACGGGCCAATAGAATTCACGTTTTATAACGTGAAATGTAAGCGTGTTTTAACACTTACTTTTCAAAATCCGAAGTCCCCGGTCATCCCTGGAAGTACCCGGTCATTTTCGAGCATAACGCTTGAAAATCTATTTTATTTTTGAGCTCGAAATGATTATTTGAGATGCTTAAAGAGCTATAATTTTTAAACGCGTATTTCGATCTTGACTTGCTTGACGGCATTTGACGCAGTTTTTTAAGTACAAAAATTGCTTATAAGGTCTTGATTCAATAAATCGAAGAATTTAAAAGTGATCACAAAACACGATTATGTAGAAATTTTTAAATGGTAAAAATTTGTGAACGCGTCGTTCGATTTTGACTTGCTTGGCGGCATTCGATGTAGTTTTTTTAAGTACAAAAAATTGTTTCTGATTTCTGGTGTTCATTAATCAAATATTTTGAAAGTTATTTAGAAAAAACTTGACGAATTTTTTTTGTTTTTATTTTTTGAAAATCTTTCAAGCGCATCGACCGATTGACTTGAAAATCTAATTCGTTTGAAGTCTCCATGAACACTTTCCAATGTTGTGTTGCCCGTCTCGATCGATTTTTCCTTCTAAAGATATCGTAAGATAAAATTTTATTTTATTTAATTTGTAAGCAGGAAGTTAACAAAAACACTTACTTCGAAAATAAATATATGTCCAGCAGACTTGGCGACGGCCACGAGCTTCCTGCCAGTGGAGGAGAAGACAACCTGCGAGACGATCTGATGCGTCAGGCACATACTGCCCACCTTCTGAAGTCCTAGTCCAGGCTCGTAAGTGAACAAGCCAATACCATAGTTTTGTCCAACCTCACCGAATATTACGAGCAGGGGGTCAGCGGGACTTCCTTGGAAGTTAATGTCATTGCCCTCAACTAGTTTTCTAAGGACCTGAAAAATGGTTCAATTTATTTTATCTGGTGGCAGTAGCAGCTTCGTACAGTGGAGTTTTTGAAGGCTCCCATTCTCCCACTGGATGTAGTGACGAGCTGGTAAGACATGCAGGAAACATTACTTGGGGGAGGCCTATTAGCAGTGGTTTTTTAAGGGCTGTAATGATAGTAAAGGTGACACTACTATTACGTCCATGTGAACTGTTTTAGTTCATCGCTTCATCGTGTTAGTAGAAGTAAGCTCTAACGAACAAAGTCAAAACTATACACGTGGTAGAACCACGATGCAGCTGCAGTACGTATAAGTGTGACAACTTAATAGAGGATAATAGATTCGTAAATTCACCGACCTCTTAGAGGTCAGTGTGTACATGTCTATGGGCCGCCGGTACACTGTTACCACTAGCCTACAGCCTATATTAAAGTCCACTGTTGAACCTAGTCCTCCCCCATAGAGGGAATATTTGCCTTAGTTACCACGCTCGGCAAGCGGTTAAGCAACCGCAGTTTTTGATTAGTCTCCGTCTCTCGTGATTTGTTTCCCTCTGTCGTCCCTTACGATACCCACGGGATGATATAGGGTGTTTTTTTATAGGAGAGGGTGCAAACGTACATACGGCTCACCTGATGGTAAGTGATTACCGCCGCCCATGAGCAACTGCAACACCAGGGGAATTGCAGATGCGTTG
>DWHP01004902.1:0-12267 GCA_018247895.1 Parnassius honrathi
CTGTTATTGTTTTTTTTTTTTTTAAAATTTTATAAACAATTTCATTCCTTCTTACTAAGACCTCATTTACTCACGGACTATGAACTTAAACGAACGTACTGGAAAATATTACACTATGGTATTTCGATACTAGATCGATACTGGGAGAGACTTTTCTCTAGGTTTATCTATATTTATAAAACAACTTCAATTTATAATATAGAAAGCATACGCCTTTGCTACTAAGCTTAGAACTGTTTAAACCTAATGTATAAAACATTATAAATCCAGCGAAGTTCTTCTTAAAATTAAACAATATTAAAAAACTTTAAACCGAAATAAAAACTACAATTAAAAAAAGAAAAGAAAAATTTGCGCTCATAAGCTCATAAGTAGGTTATAATTATTATCAACCTCATAAGAAATCTATGAATTACATTTAGGTACTTCAATATAAATGTTTAAATATATTACGTGTACATTTACATTGCTTTATTTTGATAATTTTTAATCAAAATATAAATACACTTTCACGTAATCAATAAATGGTTAAATGCAGAAATACCACGTCAAAATTGGACAATATGATGAAGTAAATGTAAACCTATCAAGTTAATATATGTAATAATCGTTATCGAATTTAGCAATGCAAAATTATAGATTATGATTAAAAAATATATTTTTAGCATTTATTGTATCTGCTTAATTTTTATCAAATGTTACAGCATATGTTACTGCATCTATGCTAGCAAATTATTGTAACCCTTATAGTAAATTTTTCTGCATACTGCACCATCCTTCAATGCTAAACCCTTAAAGGTAAATTGTTGGCAAAAATATTTACATGACTTTATGAATTTTTTAGTTTATATTATTCATTAATGAGGCTTTCCTTTTATTATTTCAAAGTTTTACTCTTTGATAATGACTAAATAATTAACAAGACATACTTATTAATTCAGTTCGCTTTATATATATATATATATATATATACACACACACATATTATATGTTACATTAGCTGGAGATGATATCGGTTCCTAAGATCCGCACGAACTGTTGTGTCTGAAAAAGCTATATGTAACTCAATGTCGTGAAAATACGGTTATAAAAATAATTCAGTTAGGTAAATTAAAAAAAACAATAATAACTAAAACAACAACCTGTATATAGTCGGGCGGGGAGGAATCCGCCCGCCTTGAGCTTTGCACTTATAAATTATAAATACGCTTTTGTTAACATAACTAGTCCACGGCTAGCGCTGGAAACACTCAGAAAACTTTACAAAGGCTGTGTAAAGTTTTATATTGTGACGTAGGAGTAATGTTACAGTAATATTGTCAATATTATAAATAAGAAAGTTTGTATACTTGGTACTTTGTCATTCAATCAGGCTCTACTCTATATTTTAGTCACGCCTGGACAAAAATTCCTCCGACAAAGGATTTTCACATTTCTCATATCTGGGTAATTTTAATTCAACTTAAGCTATTATCGAAGTCTGGTCTGAAATAAACATTTTTTGAAATTTTATATTTTAAACCCAAGTAAAAAGAAATATTATGTGGAGTTATTAGTTTTATTGTATTCCAAATAACATAAGTAGGTACAATTAACTTACGTGAGCAAAGCTATTCTAGCAATTACAAGCTAGTGCTTGTTTTTAGTAGTATATCATTAGTTTATCATTAAATATTATCATTTAAATTAAATAAAAACATGTCACACCGCTTCAGTATTCTATTTTTAATTTAAATTACAAAAATTTGTGTAGTAGTGGTATAAGAATATCCAGTACATCATATCGTCCCGTATATGTCGTTAAAGGCGATAGAAGGAAACTGAAACAGGTAGGCAGCAGCGTCTTCTTTCTGATAACAATTTAGCGTGGCAACTATGGCGAATTTCCTCATGAGGGCCAATCTATTGGGGAGGCCTATGTTCACCAGTGGACTGTTGCACGAATGGGTCACCTTAACTGGGACCATAGTCTTATAGCATACCAGCATTGCAGCTTAATGCCGCTGTGTTTCGTATGTTGTTATGTGGTAGAGCCAGCTATATTATGGTTGTAGCGCGAATAGGTCGGCTTGACCGGGGAAGAATCCATCCATCCATCGTAAAATAGTAGCTCAATGATGCTTTGTTTTGTATGGAGAGTGTAGAGAACCGGATACTTTTTTTACTGGAAACGAGGGATTCCATCTTAGTCCTCAAGGCTGTCAACACATCTGCATTTTAATTCTTAATCAAGGATACATGTAGACGTCTATGGATTTGGATTTTGATTCTCAATCGAGGATACCATCAGGTATAAATAAATAAAATACATTCTTCTACTATTTTAACACGCTTTTGTGGTAATGTATGATCCGTATGTATGTATGAATGTAATGGAGTTACATAAATTTAGTTTCCACCAACTTACAGACTACTAAATTATCTGTAACTTTGCAGACGTATTAGAAAACGATGAGAAAACAATAATTTCATGACTGTGATTCACTTTCGTTTTAGGATTATCATAGTCCTTGACTGTTTACGTTTTTTTTAATGTTATATTATTTCATACAAAATCCTATTCTATGTATTATTTTATTAATTTTCCGCTTTTAGACAAGTACGAAATCATTTAATCATTTTTTATATATAATATCAAATACATTCAAAAATTTATTAACGATAAAAATGAATGGTGCTCCCATAATGAAAAATCACAGTCATAAAACTGCATATCGTAAAAATATCTTTTTCAAAGTTCGCGACCAATGGGGTGCGCATAAAAAAGCTACCCTTAAAGAAGGGGAGCGTTATGTACTGGGCAAATTACGTAGGGTAGTTTGTAAAATTCGCCGGTTCCTCGGAAGGGGGTGCAGCGGGTGGGAGGGGGTGGCAACAACCCTTAATGGCGGGATCGCGTGACAGAATTTCGGCAGTGACCCGACTTAGCCTGTGAAAGTGAAAATATTTATATAGAGCTGTTGCACTAAATGCATTCCATTATTTGTGCGCAGTAATACGCTAATTTTTTATGTACACTGTCTTTATATATTTAGTCGTCTAATCGAATATAAGGACTTAGTAAAAAATTTATGATTTTTCTCTTCCAGACCAATTTAATAAGAAGTTTAGCTATAATAATATAATATATAACAGGTTTATATTTCAGAGTAGCCAAATTTTAAACTTAAGTTAAAGTTATGTATGGCGTGCTAGTGACGACGAGACGGATACTCTCCCACTGATAACGCACTATATAATTACCGCTCGAATTTCAAATACGGTAGTAGTTACATAACATAGGAACATAACATAAGGTAGAAGCATAACATAGTTCCAAGTGCTAAGGCGCAAGATACCTAAAACAGCGATCGGAAATCACTTGCCAAGCTTGACCATGAAGGCATATTATTCTTACTTGGGAGAAGCGTACGTTCAATAGTGATCATAGAATATTGCAGAGGATGTGATAGAGTAAATGAAACCTAGAAAAATAACAGCATTCAATTCAACTGTGATGAATGAGACAGCCAGTATTATTAAGGTTTTTAGGTGTGTCATCTGATACCTCAGGCGTAACAATGCATGAACCTGTGAAGTTGTTTATTTGATATTAATTGCAGTACTCCATTAGTTGATTTGTTACACTCAAATAAAAAGCTTGGTATTATTATATTTACGCTGATTACGATTGACATTGTAATTCTTTCGCTCTCTTTCGTAACTCTGCAATGTCCTGCTGACCAATCACGATAGCAACTTTCTGAGCAATTTGAAGCTAACTGCGTTGAAATTGTTATAGTCTTAGCGTAAACACGAAGGCGCTCACTCTCTTTAATCCGTCCATTTTCGATATAACGTTAATGCTATAAGATTGTTTCCGAAAAAATGCACCATCATAGACAAATGTAATAAAACATTGGTATAGCATAAATATTAACTTCAGCTAGGATTCGAACCGATACCCGCGACCTTTTCGCAGATATTCCGATCACTGGGCAAAGGTAGTAATCAAGTTATAAAAAATATTTCGTACAGATTTATATTAATCGTTTATGTTGGTAATAACAACTCTTTCAACGTTATCCGACGTCTTTCGACCTGTCTCGGAAAACTTTATAACCAAATCGTGGGCAATATTTTCGTAAATATTTTGGTACAGCACTTGTTTGTGTATCGATGCGTTTAACAGTCACCATAAACATTCACCAAATTATACGTACTCTACCATAAACATATACGTATAGAGGTTGTTTTAAGATTTTGTTGAAATAGCATAAAGTGTAATTCAAAACAAATCGATTAATTATACATAGATATTTTACGTGGTAGAGCCATGCTCCAGCTATATTATAGTTGTAGCACGAATGGATTCATACCATGATAGGACCACGCTTTCACAGAATACCAACGTAAAATAGCCCAATAGTGCTGCTGTATTAGATGGTGACTGTAGAGACTCCTTTCTAATAACAAGGCATTCCATCTGAGTCCTCGGGGGTGACCTCGGATCTGAATTCTGATTCTTAATCGTTTATAGGTGTAGGTATTTTTTATCTAACTTTTGAGCACAAAGATGGAAGGCCTCGTTGCCAATAAAAATGGGTCTCCGGATCTCTACACTTACCATACAAAACACAGCATTATTAAGCTGTTATTTTACGCTGGTATTCTGTGAAAGCGTGGTCCTTCCTCGGTCAAGCCGATCCATTCCGGCTACACCATAATATATAGCTGCAGAGTGGCTCTACCACGTATAAAAATATCTATCTACGGATCACAGCATCCACTTAACATCAGGTGATCTACGTGCTCGTTTGTACCCCTATTCTATAAAAAAACTTCAAATGGTCTGATTAAAAGTGAAACCTAACCTTATCTTACTAGACGGTCGGTAAATATAATACTCGACTTCTGGACCACGCGATCGTAAAACTAAATTTTATGAAATTTTCTTTTTTTATGAAACCAAACAAAAGAAGCCTTGTCTATGGATTAAACCATAACGGACCCTGCCCTAGGGCGCTGGCTTGACATAATATTTTTATTAGGACATATTAAAGTAATTTACGTCAGTTGGAGCGAGTTTAATGTATTTATGCTAATTAGCCTGAAAACTACACCGTGTATGCGTTTGTTGTAATTAATAATGTCTGTTATTAATAATAGAAACTGACGTATAATAATTATGAGGTAAATTAATCAGTTGTCCCATGCTGCATTTTACGTACCTATCTACTTTAAAACTGTTTTTGAGATTGCTATAATCCTACTTATATATAACTTCACGAGAGCATTATAATAGCAATGTTAATTTTATACACCTATTTATTATTATTACATATCTATCAATATCATCATAACCGTAACATCCCTTCAAGGGTCCACTGCTGAACATTGACCCCCAAGTAATGCCACAAAGCACAGTCCTGAGTCACCTGCATCCATCGACTTCCTGCGTGTCTTATCGGGTCGTCACTCAATCTAGTGGGGGGACGCCCTACACTTTGCTTACCAGTACAAGGCTGCCTCTCGAGTACCTCTGTCTTTTCTTCTCCATCTGTTGTCGGTTCTTAGAGCCATATAGCTGAACTATTGCCACATCCGCTTAGTAATGCGTTTAATCTTTTTGACAGCCTAGTTGGTCTAGTGCTTGTAGTAGTGCGACTGCTGATCATGAGGTCCCAGGTTCGCATCCCGGGTCGGGCCAAAAATCGATTATTGAGTTTTTCTGTCAAGAAATTCTCAGTAGCTGGCCGGAGTCAGGTAGTTGGCGGTGTCTCACCCCCGTGCCTCGGAAAGCACTTAAAGTCGTTGGTGGAGCGCGTGATCTCTCTTCGGTCGTGTCGGTTTACCGCTTGCGCATACACCTGAGCACTATCTGTCCTGCGCTGATGGCTAGTCTCTGTTGACGGAGGCCTCCCTCAAATTGATTACGGTATTAACTAATCCAATACCATCTTCATCATCTGCTCATAAAAATCTACTGCTGGACGTGACGGTTTGGTTGTTTGACGTGCGATCTAAATAAAAAGATACACCAGATATCTCGTATCTTTTTTGCTCTCGCCGTCGCCGGTTTTGATATTTTGTCACCATATTTCAAAATTCAGAAGTAGGTTGATTTTGGGCACATCTTAAAAAAATGCCGTAATTTGACGTATTGTTGAAGCAGCTGTGCTGGGGAATTGCATAACTTAATTCCTCCCTCTCCTTTCCACCATCGGGTATCCAGACTTTCGGCCTGTTTTCCTTTTCGTTGTCAACTTACCACGCATTTACACCAAACTGTTTACTTCATCGTCCGTCATGCATACAGCAAATGAGTAGTACAAGTTGCCAGCATCTGTTTTTCCATCCGATTACATTGTGAGTGTCTTCAAGGCAAAGTAAATAGGTAAAGTCGGTCCTTTTTAGTGCTTTCGTCAAGCACCGATTTAGATTAGTTAAAAAAAGTAGGCTAGCATTTTTTATTTATTTTATTTACAGGATAGGGGAACAAGCGAGCACACAATTCATCTAATGACAAGTGCTGTGGCCCATAGACATCTACATCTATCCTCGACTAAGAATCAAAGTGTAGATGCTTTGTCACCCGTGAGGACTAAGATGGAATGCCTCGTTTCCAGTAAAAAGGGTATCCGGTTCTCTACAGTCACCATACGAAACACATCAGCATTAAGGTACTATTTTACGCTGATTTTTTGTGAGAGCGTGGTCCTTCCCCGGTCGAGCCGACCCATTCGTGCTACAACTATACTACTAATAAAACTGTAGCATGGCTCTACCAAGTACAAAGCAAGAGTCGTAAACTATATTTTTAGAATATTAATTTTTTTTTCCATAAATCTTTACCCCCAAATGAGGATTTTCTCCTGTGTCATGGGAGCGGGCAGTTTACATACATTAATTTCACAAGGCCCTAAAAATACTTGTTCCGTGCGGGATTCGAACCCGCGATCATTGACACTGCAACTTATTGCTAAGCCATGCGCCACGGAGCCGTCGTGTTTCCGACTAGGATTCTAATTTCAAACTGCAACACTCATAAGCTCACGATGTTGTATCATTTCTTTTTTTTTTTGTACCGCAATACAATTTTAAAAATGAAATTCAGTGGTAATAGAAAAACGTACGTACGGCACCATATTCCTAGTAGTGCTTCATTATGATATTGTACAAAGCGGGGTATGAGTTATGTCGGATTTATGGAAATTTGTTATAAAACTACAGCAGTGACAGACGCGAGGACGAGTGTTTAGAATTAATTTTAGTAACAACAATCTATGATAAATTGTACAACATGGTTAAAATTGAACGCATCGTTTGTTTTAGTAATGTGACTGTACCCAAAATACGTTTAATTTATTGCCTACAGATACACGGTACACGATATTTCTGAAAAGAAAAGAGTGAAAATGTACATAATATAACGTATATAATTATAATAATGTACTCTAGACCGAATTTCGGCCACAGCGGCCTGGCTCAAGTTAGGCTAGCCGTCGGCGCAGGACAGGATTACAGTGTCCAAGTGTATGCACAAGCACAGGTGCACTCTCTATTCCCTTACTCTCATAATCCGATCGAACGGTAAACCGACACGACCGGAGAGAGATCAGATGAGTGATCAACGGCTTTACACGCTATCCGAGGCACGGGGGTTAGACAAAGCTACTGAGAATTTCTTGACGGAAAACTCAATAATAGATTTTTTGCCCCGACTCGAGATTTGAACCCAGGTCCTCATGATCAGCAGTCGCACTACTACAACCACAAGACCAACGAGGCTGTTATGAGAGTGCATATTATATATAGTATTCACGAACCACATTGGACCATTTTCGAAACCCCGTAACTCAAAAACTATTAGAACTACACACTTCTTATTTTGTATAACTACTAAATACCTTTTAAATACCTATAATTCTAAATTTAATGTATAAACAAACTATAGTTCTTGAGTTATATAGTTCTAAAGAGTGTAATTTTTTCTAATTTTTTAACAATTCTCCCCCATAGATCACCCCATAGGTAAGATATTCGCCATAGTTGCGTTGCTGAACAGCTGATGACCAATGGCAGTTTATTACTATTTTGAGCTGTTATAAGGATGATGCTGCTGTGCATCTTCCGTTCTATTTCCTTTAATCGCCTCTTACGACGGGTTATTGGGGGAGTGGATTATCCTACGTACCACACTACGGAGACGTACGTAAACTTAAAGAACATTACAAAGTTTGGCCAGGCAGGTCATAAACTTTAAAAATAATCTAAACAAATTATTAAACAACTAATTTAGAACCTTTTAATTTTATATGCGTAGACAGACATTAGATCGACGGATAATAATTCTAAATTTATTATGTTTTCACGCCTCAATCGACATTCAACGTTCGCATTTGTTTTACTAATTACGTATTTACATAAATTATATTTATTGATTATCTGAAATGCCCGTTAAATTATATCGTTGGTAGAAAATTGAATATTATTGTTTTTGATAATATACAGGAGTAATACAAGGTACGTGAAGCTAATATGGTCACCTTAAGCTAGCCGCCCTATAAAACCAAAACTAGGAGAAGGACGGAGAAAATAACATAGTCATATACCGTAACTTATATATCAACCCCTCAATTCCAATAAAAATCCCATGCAGTCGACTACTTACTACTAGAGATTACTTTTCTACGAAGAAATTTGGCATTATAAAATCTATATAATTTTTTTATATAAAAGTCAGGTTTTACTTTATTACAAAAATACTATTGTATTTTGATTACAAAAACAAAACATACCAAGCGAATGTCGGCAGCATGAAAATCACAATTATTCACTATGTATTTTACTCGAAATTACTTACATAAAAAGATAAATTATATTCACACTAAAACTTTCTTTACAATTTTACGTTATATTAAAAAAAACACATATAACACTAGAAAAATCCAAAAATCAACACAATAACATTCACGCGAAAATAGCGAACGAAATGAACGTAGATTATAAATAAATATCCATAGGATAACTTGACTTTTTATTGCACTAGAAGATTTCATATTGATTCTATAATGTCAAACATCTTTAGAAAAGTATTTTCTAAATGCTTTAAAGTGCTGTGTGTGTGCGCGGTCGAATCCCGATCGCTTGGATTTTGACGGAAAAGCGCTGCAGTCGGACTCGACCGACTGAGGAGTTATTTACTTTAATATAAACTTTCAAAATCGCGTCGGTAACGCACCGCCCTTTTGATAATTTATTATTTGATTGAATGATGAGGAGCTATCGTATCACAGAGACATCTATGCAAACAAGGCTTTGGTTTTTGAGCTATAAGAAAGTGACCATATTAATCGGATGACCATATTACCCCCACGTACTATATAGTCCCTTTGTCCTAATTTTAATGTGAAAAAATCGTAACCTTACACATTTTTTCTTCTGTATCGTGGAGAAAATTATTTGTAAGCCAAATATATACTGATCGTGTAGATATAACATTGACCAATATATGAATAGAATATCGACCGTGTAGCGGTGTAAGAATATCCAATACCCCATATCATCCCGTGAGTGTTGTAAGAGGCGACAGAGGGAAAGGAATCAGGAGATAGACAGCAGCGTCTTCCTAATTACAACGAAAAAATAAACTGTAAACTCTCCTGCCAAGTGCATCAAATATGGCTAATATCCCGGGGAATATTAGCCATATTTCCCAGGCCTCCCCATAAAGTTTCTCGTAGGGTGAGGCATTCTCTAAGGCGGCCTGGGGAGGCCTTTATTTAGCAGTGAACATTTCACAGACTGCGACGGTAACGTTATACAAATACTTACTCCTTTCGAGATTCGAACTCCCGTGGGTTCGGGCCGTAAATCATTGCTAAGCCGCTGTGCTACGAAGCCATCGTAATATCCTTGTAGAGTAGTGGAATAATAACATGTAAAATAAAACAAATACATTTTTCTGTTATCTACTTTCACTTATCAACTTCTGAAGCTGTTGTAATAATTGAATCGAATAGTTTGAAATCACATAAATCGATGTTTCGATCTTAGATGAAAAGATAATTATACTGTTAATTAACTTGAACTGCTAAATTAAACTGCTAATTAACTTTTTAATAATAATTAACTTTATTTTTTTTATTTTATCACACATTACTAAATCCTGTGACGTTTACAATTTAAACCAATAATCACAAGAGTCACAAGAGTACTAGCATCAAAATACATGATGAATTAGGACAAGTGAAGTGCCTGAATAGTTTTTCAGGGTGGTAGGGCAATGCAGCAGCTGTATTAAGTTTGTGGTACGAATGGGTCGGCTCGACCGGGTAACGACCACGCTTGCACTTGTTTCGTATGGTGACTGTAGAGACCCGGAGACCTTTTTTACTGCTAACGAGACATTCTATCTTAATCGAGAATAGACGAAGATGTCTTTGGGTCACAGCATCCGGTTATCATCGGGTAGACTGCGTGTTCGTCTGTCTCTTTTATAGTAAAATTGTATCCGGCAATGGATCAGAGGCTGAATAAGATAATACTGAAATAGAGAAAATAATTTAGGTTTACGTTAAATTATTTATATATATACTAGCTTGCCAAGCATACGTTGTTCTGCCCTGTTCGGCAAACCTTTGTCGTTTCGTTGTTTGTCCGCGATGGGCTCCTAAACTACTTAACCGATTTTAATCAAATTTGCACACCGCGTGCAGTTTGGTCCAACTTGAGAGATAGGATAGTTTATTACCCATGAGTGACCAACAATTTTTTTTGTGAATTTAGGGATTTTTAATAGGACATGACAAAGTGTCGTCTAAAAGATACCGTGTAGTGGCAGCGTAAGAAGACTCGTCGCCATATTTGAAATATATATTAGAAGATGGTAACCACAAAACCGACTTTTTAACGTCCGACGTAAAATAACTAAGCAGGTGATGGTAAGCAGTGTCAAAGGTACTCACGTCTAATGCTGCCATCGTCAATCCACTTGCCTAGTGCGACTACAACAGGAGAGACGCATGTCTAACGGTGCAATTTTACGGGCTAATATTTTTATATAAAAATTCTGCGAATTTATATCACTTTATTTTTAAGGTGATATAAATCCGCAGAATTTTTTAATCTCTATTTCCAATAAGTTTCATAAAACCCGTTATATCTTAATGAAGAAAAACATAATGTGAAAACTAAGTTATCTGATAGGATGCTATCTATGTGAGCCAGTGGAGCAGTCACGCTGGTTGCTCCGGTGATGACGGAGTTAATAGGCGTGAGACATCCAATGAAAGTAATTTGATGCGTCCTTTCTTGTTTAATATTATGTTGTTAACAGGTGAACGGGAAGAAACAATTACTGTGATTTTTTCGGTATTAAATAACTAATTAATTCAATTTTAATAATAACACGTCTTTTTAGTATGTTAAAATTAATCATGCTACGTTTATGATGTTAGATGTGTCTTTTGTCTATTATTATCAAATCTTTTCAACATAATCAATCAGAATTTTTATCCCGTAAACATACTTAAAAAACGCGCGTTGATAAAATTCAACGAAATCGTTTTTTTTTGTAACATATATTCTATCAAAATTACACATCTATTGCGAAAAAACATCATAATTGCATAATTATCCGATAAACGGAGGGATGCTCCTCTAGCACATGAAGTCACATACGAAGAACGTACTATTTTCTCTTAAGTCGAGTCTTGCATGCTTTCTAACATAATTACTGAGTGTCGGGCAAGTTCTGCCAGATGTGACCATCCGATCGTTTTTTCTAATAAAAAAATCGAAAGTTGATTCAGCAAAGTTGGAAATATAAGGGTGTAATTCTCATCTGTATTGCGGCTAAATTTTAAATTTTTTTAAATACGTTCTTTCGCAAGTAACCACAAGGTTCTTTTTAAGCCTGTTACATTTTTAAGCTATACGATTGACAAAATTACAAAAATATAAGAACTTCGTCATCAATTTTGTTTTCAAACAACTCATTTAAGGATTATCATGTCGTATTAGCAAAGAATGGACAATACTTTATGTTTTCATGTTTATCCTACGTCTAATCTAATATCATATGAATCAATAGCACACAAACGAATTTATATTTTAAAATAGAAGCACAATCTAACTATACTAGATTACCTTTTTTACCGTCTGGAAAAAAATGGGGTGTAACATGTGAAGGGAGTAGAAGCCTATGGCACTGATATTTTTTTTAATTAAATTAATTAATTAATTAAAATCAATCGAAATTTAAATCATGTCCACTCTACTTTA
>DWHP01004903.1:0-12266 GCA_018247895.1 Parnassius honrathi
CGGACCTCGGATAATCCTATAATATTCCAGCGCAACTTGTCTATCTCTTCTTCCAGCTCCAGGATCTTCTCGTCAGTTCTCAGTGTGCGTGCGTTATAGGGTATGGTATGGTAGCCATAGAATACTATAATACATACATAATAGAACGTGTAAATGTCAAAACGAGATGTGTTTTGACGTTACAGTCGTATTATAGTATTCTATGATGGTAGCGATCAACTCATTCTCATGGGTTATTAAAAATCATTTACTCTCTAATAGAATAATAGCCTTTATTAAACAATTTTTATTAAATAAATTTTTTATACTTTTTGACAGATATCTCATATTTTCTGAGCTTTGTTGTAAAAACGTATTATGTAGGAATTACTAATTCTTCGGAGTCGAGTAACTGGTATGATAGACAAACTCCTATGCGGGAAAATAGCACATCACATAGTTCATTTACAGTTTAGTTTACTTAGATAGGTATAGTCTTTGGATGCAGCATGCTTAAACTGATTTATTAGTAACATAAATATGCCCAGCCTCTTTCTGGCGACTGGGTGTGCCAAACAGTGTCAATGAACTCGTGATGTAAAATATAAGTTCAAACGTCTAGCGTACTTTTGTTTTATTATAAGTCGTATGGGTTTTAATTGTAGCCAAAGTCTTAATTTTAAAATGTGAAGGAAGTACTATTTTGAGTTAACATAATATTCAAATGTTTGAAGACTGCAGAAAGAAGATTTAAATAAATAAACGAGTCTCTACGAGATGGACTATAATTATCTCTGTGTTGTAGAGAATCGATTCGTAGAGTACACGAGCGGGGTAAGTTTTTAAGGGATCTGTCTGCGGCTGTTGGTGGTTTTCGTTTTTAGATTGTTTTATTTATTAAAATGTTTATTACAAAAAATACATAATATAATGTACCGTATTTTTAAATTCATATTGATGACGAATTTTAAATTGATTAAAGTATTATTAATTTATAAGGAGTATGTTAACCTTTTACACTGCATTTCCAAAACTATCCCATTACCGTTATACCTATTCAATTCTACTGCTGAACAACGGCTTGCTCCGTAGATTGCTTATTTACGCCAACAGATATTTGCCATAGTTGCCACGCTTGGCAATTGCGGCTTTTTATTTTTAGTAATTATTAGGAAGACAATAGTGCCAATATCTTGATTTGTTTACCTCAGCCGCCTCTTACGACACCTAAGAATATCCACTACCCTATACATAGGATATTCTTGCAGCGCAACCACATCATGAGCCTACCCCATATGGGACGTTCAAAGTCGCTCAGCGAGCTATGGAGAGGGCTATGCTCGGGGTTTCTCCGCGTGATAAACTTAGAAACGAGGATATCCGCAGTAGAACCAGAGTGACCGTCATAGCCCAACGGATTAGTAAACTGAAGTGGCAATGGGCCGGCCATATAGCTCGAAGAACCAACGACCGTTGGGAAAAAAGGTTCTCGAGTGGCAGTCTCGTACCGGTAGGCGCAGAGTAGGGCGACCTCCCACTAGATGGGGTAACGACCTGGTAAGACATGCAGGAAGTGTATGGATGCAGGTGGCTCAGGACCGTGCTTTGTGGCATACCTTGGGGGAGGCCTATGTTCAGCAGTGGACTTGTGAAGGGGTGTAATGATGATGATGATATGACAATAATACTTATTCGAAAGATTTCCCTGGTGTAGTTTCCGTTATATATCTAAATTCACATTAGATATGTACCTACAACACGTATTATTCATAAACCACGGGACGTATAATTCATATATCTATATCTTGAATAAATTATTATATACTTTGGTAAAAGAAACCTAACCAGCTTAGGCTTAGAAGTAGAAAAACCAAAGGACGATGCCGGCGCTATCGAGAATCACCTTTTGCATTTGAGCTTGAATTGGACCGTCACCAACTTCCAGTCGCTTCAAATATCCGTAGAGATTGACCAGGATCAACTCGTTTGCAGTTTTACAGAATCATTTACTTGATTATTTTATTACTGTTATTATTACGCACATAGTAGGTCATTGCAGGCTGTTACTTTACTCTTTAAAATTAAATTTCAGTGTCACATGCACCGTGGGTACAGTGACCCATAAATGCGTGCATATTTGTGTCAAAGTATACATCTCAGTTGTAACAAAGTAGGTGACAAGGAATGCTATATATACTTTGTCACAACCGAGGATTACGATGGAATACCTCACAGCCCTTTAATTATACTGGCTTTCCTTAATTTTAAGTAGAATGTAACAATAGCTCTACTACTACGAAGTAGTTCTATCACTTAGATAAAGCCTATTTTTTAGTTAATTTGGAATCGCAAACTTACGGAAATTTGTGATTTTTTGTAGTTTAAATAACACAAAATAAACTTTGTAAACGCAAATACCTTAAATAATCCTAATGCATTAAATGTTTCATTAATTTATAATACATATACAATTTATTAAATAAACAGTCATCGAAAAAGAAAATAAGAACAAGATATTCAAAATAAAGTGAAAAGGCCTTTTTACTATACCTGGGAATAGAAAACATTCTATTCAATAGATAAAGATTTACGTATTGGTATTGGTAATTATACTTCATGAAAGTCACTTTTATGTTTTATTTACCACTGATTCGTAAAAATCCCTTTGTCCTAGGAAGAACCAGCAAGCAACGTGGTACGTTTACGCAGTAGAGTCACGTTGCAGCTATATTATGGTCATAATATGATGGGGTCGGCTCTGTCGGGATAGGCCAACGACCACGATGTAAAATAGCAACTTAATGCTGCTGTGTTATTAGTTGTGTTAGTTAGTGTGGAGAACCGGCGATCCTTTTTACTGGAATCGAGGCATTCCACATTAGCAGCGTGACAACGCATCTGCATTTTGATTCTTAATTCTGTATCTTATGCACGTTTGTTACCCAATGCTATGAAAAAAACCCCGGGGAAAGCCACCCAAAAATAGTTTACAATCATTCATTATGTTACACAATAGTTGACAACACAAAACAAATTACCTCATTAGAATAAAGTAGGAAAGAATAAAATCTTTTTTTATTTACTATAGATCACATGTAATTTCTATTGAAAGTAATTTTTTTTCTTTACCACTGGTTCGGAAGAAAAAACCTCTGTCCTGGGAAGAACCAGCACAAAACCTAGCGAGACTTTTACAAAAAAAAGTTACAATGTGAATGGTTACAAACTATTTACAAAATTTACTTTAGAAATAGCTTGGAAGCGACAACCTCATTCCCAGGGGTTATTATAAACCATGTATTAATTTATATCATAATAACCCTATTGCATACTGTTTAACAAAATCATAACTAAATATTTAAACTTGTTAACAGAGAGACGTTGTATATTTTCTGGGACTTTGTTTTAATAGTATATACATTACTCCATGAATGAATTACTGACTCTGTGGAGTCGAGAAACTGGTATGACTAGCTTGTGTTTGATCCTACTGTTTACAGAGTGTTTATCACTTTTTTTTACTACAACTACCTTTTTTTGTAAATTACATGTACATTTTCGTGAATATACCGAGGGGTAGAAACCAATATATTTATTTCTTTAAAATTTTCTCTCAAAGACTCTCGGTTCGAAGTTGTAAATAGTTCTTACAGCCCTATTCTGCAAAACAAAAATAGTTTCTAAATCAGCCATATTTTCCCATAGCCTAATCCCATAAAATATTATGCTATGAAAAGAACTGAAATAAACTAATGTCTCAACACTACTGAGATCTCTATTCTTTTTACAGTATAAACTGCAGAGCTTAGTCTGCTTGCTAGAAAAACAGAGGATTCAACAGGACTTAATTCTTTCCCATTTTAAACACATTGGTATTCAGATTTTTAGCATTCCTTGTTTTAAATTTAGTACATATAATTTAATTGCCGTTTAAATGTAGATTATTAACGTTAAATCAATGCCCATTGAGTATATGTACGTATGTAGTATCAAACGGTTATAAAAATATATTTCAAGGATTTGCTATTTATTTTGATCTCTCGTCCTGGCAAACCTACTCGGGACATCGGGGTGCAATACGATCTCTGTTCTATAACGAACGCCCCAGGCAGTCACAAAACAGTTTTTGCGGGGATCGGTCCAATATATCTCCTCATCAAACGGAGTTCGTGCGCGTTGGTATTTTGATAATTGTTTTTGTGTACTTGTACGTGTATAAAACGTTTTTTGGATTTACAGGCTATACACGCAATACTGTAAGTATATTTTCTACAAATTTATGGAAAATTCATAGAATTCCAAATAAGTGGTTTTCCCCAAAATGTTTACTTCTCACGTGTTGCTAATGGTACCAGTATTGTTAATATTATATTTTTAATATTAAGATTCGTAAATTAAGTATTGAATATTGTTCTTATAAACGAAAAATAAAAGTATCAAACAAATAAGCATCGTGTTTATCGTACTTTTAATGTGACTACGTGCGGTGGCACCTAAAGTGGATCTCTTATCGCATTTCAACACTAGACAAAGACTTAAAAGACTTCTTGATACACATTTCATGCCTTAGATAGATAGTGACTATACCGTCTTATATATATATCAGATATAAAATACCCAGACCAACGTTAAAGAAAACTTCCGATACTTTAGGATACGCAATTCTCTGGCAAACTTCTCAGTTATAATTATATTAATAATAAAGTTGTAGCACGAATAGGTCTGACAGAATACCAGCGTAAAATAGCAGCTTAATGCTGCTGTGATTCGTATAGTGAGCGTAGAAAACCGGAGATACTTTTTACTAAAAAAGAGGCATTATATATTAGTCCTCACGGCTGATAACGCATTTGCATTTTGATTCGTAATCGAGAATAGATATAGATGTATACGGGCCATATATTTACCATCAGGTGGACTGTGTGCTCTCTTTTCACCCTCATCCTAAAAAAAAAGAACTTTTAGGCCGATATAGAAGAAGAAGAACATGATTGCAGTATATTTTTCCACGGATAACACTTTCTTATTAGATTTAGATTAGTAAAGATCTAATTCTTAAAATCGTTGTAATGTATTTTATACCTACATAAGTATGTGGGACTTCATTTATTTTGTGGGACAGTCCAGCAATAGCTATTGCTATCGCCTATCCTAATAATCAATAAATATGTCGGGAACATAGTATGATGTTCCATAAATCCTGTTCTAGGCGTGAGCGTTTTTTTTAATGTGCGAGCAGCTATGCAGGTCTAGGGAAAGAGACCAGTAGCACTGCAACCTAGAAGATCTTTTGTGATCGCTGCCATGGCTATAGTTCACGACTAAGCCCTATGTCTTCAATGAATAGAAGGAGTTGCTTAGCCGTGAGCAGTTTCATTTCTTCTGGGCGGAGTAGATAGTTTCCCAAATGAGTGTTACGTTTGCGCATTAAGGGTCCGCAATCAGTTGGGATGTGTAGAGGCGTTTCTTCCGTTATGGAACGGAATCGACACATCCTTGAGTTGCCTAGTCCCAGGATGGACATATGCTTTTTAAGACAACAGTAACCAGTTAGGGCTCTTGCCATAATGCGCAATTTAGTTTTACTTAATCTTAGGGCTTTTGAGGCGAATATACAATCAAAAGCCCGGATTAAGGTCATAGAATGTTGAAGCCTGGTGTGTCAGACCAGATCTTAAGTGATTTATTGTGATAAAGAACTCAACAAAATGGCTCAAGTCCAAATTGTGTGCACTTTGAGCCCTCCCGTGAAAATTTGTCGGCAAATTCGTTGCCTACAATACCTTCGTGACCTGGAACCCATCTTAAAACGACCCTGTTGTTACATCCCACGGCGTTTAAACGGTTCACGCGGTCTCCAACTAGCTTCGAGTTCACTAAGTTGACCTCAGCGCTAGCAGTGCTGCTTGTCTATGAGAGTTTATGTAAATTATATGGTCGACGTAGTATTTTCGCAGATTGATTTCCGCACACCTAAGTATGGCGAAAATTTCTGCCTGGATGATAAAGGTGTATCTACCCAAATTCACGTTAAGTTCGAGGCCCATTTTATACCCATCGGTATACCATATGAGGCTACCGACCTCACAGATAACCTGACCATTCAGCCAGTCTTCTCTGGAGGGTAATTCCACTATATACTTTTTATCAAAAGTGTGTAGTGGACGCCTGATTTCTGAGATCTTGTGGGCAGCCTCTTGTAGTTGCAACCTCATTCGAAGTTTGAAACAGCGCTATTTTTGCCTTTCTGTTTGAGAGCATCGACTTCGCCCATCTGATGGTTGTGGGGTCAACATTTTTAGATGTCAGGCCCCCAATCAGCAGTGATGTGGGGCTACTTGAGGCTACTTTCGAAGGCGCCCTCAATATCTAGAGCGGCACAAAGAGCTATTTCTTTATCCTGCAGTGCTTTTTCAACCCTGTCAGTGACACTGATCAGGGCTGTTTCGGTAGATTTGCCTCTGCGGTAAGCATGCTGGTTGTGATGTATGGGCCTCGTAGCTAGGGCTACATCCCTTATATATCTATCTATAACCTTTTCTAATGTCTTAAGGAAAAAGGAAGATAGGCTTATAGGTCTAAAGGACTTTGGTAAAGCGTAGTCCTTTCTACTAGCCTTAGGTATAAATAGAACTTTGACAACTGTCTATCGCTCTGGAATATATCCCCAGGCAAAACTTGCTCTGAAAAATATTCAACAGATAGCGAAGAAGTATATCGATACCCCTCTGCAGTTGGATGGGAATTATTTTCCATCCTTCCCGCTTGTTTTAAATGGTTTATAGGAGTCAACAGCCCACTGCACCAGGTTTGGCCTTATTATCTTTGCAGCCCTACACCAGTCCTCTTTACAAGGCCTTCGTAGGATTCTGAAAGAATTTAAGGCTGAAGTCTTGTCAAACGAGTCAACTACAAAGAACGAACAAAACGAACTCCAAAGTTTTTGTTTCACTATTAGTGTAGTAGTAGTTCGCATCAGGCTTTTTAGAAGCCCGATCTGATTAGGTTTAGCTTTCGATAGCATTTTGTGTAGTCTTGCACTGCGAGGCAAGGACTAAACTTCCTTGCATAGCTTCCTCCACGATGCTCTGGCTTTCCTAATTTCTTTATTATATTCCTTGAGGGCTGCACTATAAATATCCCACGCTTTGGTTTTCTTAGCCCTGTTAAATAATTTCCTGGTCTTTTCCCTAAGTTCTTTTAGCTTAGTATTCCACCAAGGAACTTTTCGTGTTGAGGTCTTGGTTTTGACGAGACACCTGTCCTCGAAGGCTTTGCGGATACATACGGTTACTGTTTTCGTCGCTAACTCCAGACCTTCAATAGTTTTGATGCTTTTAGGAAACATTTCCAAATTCCCCCTTAGGCTATCTCTTTAGGTATCCCAGGAGGTCGCTTTTGGATCCCTAAAAGCAGCAGTTTGATAAGTTGCTCCAGTCACAAAATTAATGTGTTTGTAATCAGACATCGAGTTTTCCACCACAAATTTGGCTTTGTGTTTTCGGGCGAACTCTGCCACTAGCTCTAACTCGCGGTAGGATCAGAGTTCTCTCCGGGAAGTAGTGCTCCTGTCCTTCCCTGGAGATTTATGAAGGTTGTAACCAGGTCATCGTTGCAGTACTCTAGAACAGCTAAAAGTTCAATATTTTTATTAAATTATACAAGCTCTGGGTCTACTGCCTTTATTATTAACTAGAAACTTACCGGCAGCCGACAATCCCGAAATTTGACCATTGACCACTCGATGTTCTTGTATGAAGGCGAGTCAATGTTGTCCTCTCAAGGTAAACCTCCACCACGGGAGAAGCAATTGCTGCATTTATCTGGAGGACCATCGTCTTACCCTTGGGGTTAGCTATTTATGGGCGTAGGGGGGCAGGGATCTGGACGACACCAATGGAGGCTGTCGGACCGAGACGAGATCAGCACCTTGGGTCTTTGTTACTCTCACTGATGACGTTCCAGTCTCACCCCGAGAAGTGGAGGGCTGAGGGGATTAGAGTTGGGGTGGTTCAGGCTCCAATGCCGCGTCAGAACCTCCCTTGACTTTAAAAGTTAAGATATAAGTCAAAGACGACTCTACCGCCTGCCTTGCGAAGAGCCTCCACCGATGGGTCGTGCAGTGAAAAGGTTACTAGGAACCCATTCTCCTTGTCCCTACGGTGGAGGATTCTCCAGAGCTCGGTATGGAGCTATTCATTTTGTGCCCTCAACAGCACAGCCGCCTCCTCTGGAGAGTCAATTCGCTGCGGGGCGGATAGGTAATGCCCAGTTGAGGCTTAGGCAGTTCGCCCTCGGGTATTATCGAGAGCTCTGACTCCGGCCAGGGTTTCGGTTTTCCGATTTCACCCACAATCCAGTCCTGGCTTGCCTTATTCAGGCGACGTTACCGGAATCCAACCTGGCTTGTAAGTGAAACCCGAAAACTTTGGTCCCATTCCCGGCTGCGCCCCCACACGCCGTCTTAGCGATGGCCTGTGTTAGTGCCCGGTAGACCAGCCGCATCTGCTCCACGCTCATAGGACTCTAATTGCGAATTCCTACACGTGCGAAGCCAGCTACGGCACTAAAGCTGAGATTCTTCTCCCCCATTGCCAACTTCACAGACTTCCTGAGCTGGTCTTTGGGAGACTCTTCCTCAGACCGACTGCGTTTTTTCGCCTTCAGAACTAGAGGAGGTTTGAGCAGAGGAATTTCGTCCCAGGGCTTCTTGCAGAGAGAAAGGACCTCTTCGGCTCCTATCTCAACTGCTATCAGCCTTCGGTACCTCTTTCTTGCTGCCCATTATAAGACCTAGCGGACTTTTTCTTTTCCACTCCCTAGTTTGTTTCCGATTGTGGTTCGGCTGCAGACGTGCCCTCTACTTCACGGCTCATCCCCGGTTGGGGCGTAGTGTTGCGGGGTATTGGTAAGGCTAAAAGAGCCTCCTCCAGACCTACAGATAATTCCATTAAAAGAGATTTTTCATAATTGTTCGCAAAATGTCGATTTTCGTCCATTCTAGTCCCACGTTTAGCTAGGGAAATATTAGGTCACCCCTGGTAAGGTCCCGCATGCCGAAGGAAGGGCTAAAGTACTACCCGAATCGCCTTGGTCTCGGGTAGACACCGTTTGCACCGACTGGATTCCCCCAGCCACGCATATATCGGCAGGGTACGCTTTACACCTTGGATTGGGATAGGATAGGAAAAAGGGGGTGGGATAAACGAAAAGAAAAAGTGGATCGTCCAAGTGTTTCTGTTCTGTCCTATTGAACCAGACCAAATAACAGACGGCGACCACGTGAAGAAAAAACTTCTCAGACTTGCCCTGGGGATCAACACGACCTGCTCTCTTCCCCAGAGCCATTCGTCAAACTACTCGCCGGACAGGAGAGCAGAATAGGTGTTATCTATAATCTAGTCCTACTGATAATGTCAAAATGTCGGGAGTAGATTAAACCCGCCTGATTATATTTCTTATCAAATACATACTGTTTGTGGATTGTTGTATGTATAGGAAGGTGAAACGGGGTTAGCTACAGCATAGCATCTAAGGCTGCTGTTGGTGTAGACCTTATACAGCCTATGGCAGTCATACATGCCAGTCTCTTGTAACGCTGAAGTTTCTTATAGTGGTGGCTTCGTTTGTTTTGTTCTACAATATCAGAGCGCCGTATGTGATCATGAGCCACATTACGGTTTTATACAGCCATAGTATAGTTTTTGGCGTCGCACTCCATCGTTCGCCAATCATATTTCTGCATTGCCAGAAAGTTATACTAGCTTTGTTGATTTTGTTTTCTATGTGTTTATTCCAGTTGAGCTTACTGTTCAAGGTGAGACCTAAATATTTTACCTCAGAAGCTGCACCATATCTCCACTATACGGTGAGCCGCTTGGGTCAGGTCGCACACCATGCTTGCTGATTTTTCCTGAGACTAGTATTCTCAGGTCATTTGCAAAACTAATTGTAAGGAAGTGGTTAGCATTTACTTTGCTGATGTATTCATTAATGACCATATGGACCATGGGGTCCTTCACCTCATCTGTGGAATATTCCACAGATGAGATGAAGGACCCCACCTTGCAGGCAGTCCCTCCTTATTTGATCTTCTTGTGGTTCACATGCAATCTTTATTAAACGTGAACTGAGCATGTTTACTATCCAGTCAATCAGTGCCGTTCTGTCAAAATCACCTTCTATATCTAAGAAGGATCCTAGACATATTTCCTTGTTTTGGATGGCCCCGTCAATCTTTATTATTACATGGTGAAGTGCTGATTCTGTCGATTTGCGTAAGCCATAGGCATGTTGCTTATTGTGCAGCGGCATGCTCATTAGCGCCGACCTCCTTAAATCCCTTTAACACGTAATTTATATACCTCTTCACCTATCGGGTCCTGATAGGACCTGATAGTTGATGCTGGAGTTGAGTTATAAATATGTTTTATATTTACACTGTATAAAGCCCCGAGTGAATTTGGAGTGATTTATTGCACCAACTACCAGATGACAGAACAATGTCTGCATGGCCAGCATGCATATATAATAATTTTCTACCTAAATTAAAAAAAGAATGCTTAAAACATTTGCAGCCACTAAAGTTGGCAGATCTGCCGCAACTTGCCTGTTACGAGTGTGCCACATTAGTCAAGAAGTTCTTTTTCTTCCGTGAGAAATGTCTGAGGGGACAAGCTGCTTTATGTGGTATACTGCATTCATCGGGAAAGGTAATTTATTACAACTAAACTTATTTGTTTAATTTATACTAGTGTGGCGGCGTAAGATAATTCACCCCCATCTTATTTCATTTAAGTAAGAGATGAGGTCCAGATTGATGTGATTATTTAGTATATGTTGCAGTGCAGTTCAATAATACGGAGATTCATCAGCAAATGAATAATTCCATTTTAGGGTCAGTTCACACCGAGACGTGATGCGACGCGACGCCGTGCGCACTTTTTAAGATACAAAATATAACTTAATTTACTATTTACTACACAAAAAAGTATCTCTATAAAATTTGGTTTTTATTGAGATAATTCGCAAATGCCCCGCGGCGTCGAGCTACGCCGCGCTGCGTCTCGACGTGCCTCGCGGCGTAGCGCGACGTATCACGACGCAACGTGTCAGTGCCGCATTCCGACGCGGCGACGCCGCATCGGTAGGCGTAGCATGCGCGCTGCCAGCAACTACACAATGCGCTTCGCTACGTCCTGATGCGTCTCGCAGAAATCATTGCCCTCTTCAAGTAGCGACGCGTCGCGTTCTCTTATTCGCCGCCACATGTTCTTTAGTAGATGTTATTTTGTAAATAGTTATTTATTTAGATATGGTTAATCTTATTTAACAGATAACATCTGAAGGTATAAAACAGATTGACAGACAATACTTATATTTGACGTCAAACCTCTCTATAGTAAATTTAGAAGAGTGTAAAGAAATTAGTTTTACTAATGAAAATAAAAGTAAAGATGATATCAAAGAAGAGCTATTTGATCCAGAGGAAAGTAATCAGGAATTTGATGATGATCTAGAAAAACCTTTAGAACTAGAAGAGAGTATTCAAGAGTGTGGTGTGGAAGCGGAAGGTATAAAAGAAGAATATTGTTTTGATGAAATCCCTGCAATACTATCAAGTGATGACAATGAACCATTATCTCTTCATAAAACTAATAAAGAGAAGCAGCTTAAAAAGACATTGGTTAAAAAGAAGCGAAAAAAGTCAATAAAAAAGGAGGAACAAGAAGGGCCTGATTTAGAAAATAAGCCTGAAGGAAATTTAAATTTTACAGAGGTTGGAAACATATTTTCATTTATCTTGAACCGTACCAGTCCCTATAGAACAGATACTTAGGCAATTATTGGAGAAGTTACAGTCGGCAATGTTGTAGCACATTTAGTTGCAGGCCACAGGTCTGTCTTTCCTCCAGACAGGGTTATTCTTTTGTAGAAAATGGATGACAAGTGGGCACACACCATCTGATGGTAAGTGGATGCTACAGCATCCACTTACTGCAATGCAAAAGAAGCTTACCGGTTATATATACATATATGTATATAGTGATACACTGTCCACCCGATGGTAAGTGGATGATATAGCTAATAGCCATGTACATTTATCTTCGATTAACAATTAAAGTGCAGATGGGTTGTCGCCCTGAAGGCTAACATGAAATGCCTTATTTCCAGTAAAAAGAGTCTTCAGTTCTCTACACTTACCATACGAAACATAGGAGCATAAAGTTGCTATTTTACGCAGATATTTATGCGTTCGTCATGGAGCATATATATATATATATATA
>DWHP01004904.1:0-12266 GCA_018247895.1 Parnassius honrathi
TCATACGATCGTGAAAAAATGTAAAAGATTCCCAATCAACTATAGATTTTATTTAGTTTTACTGTGTTATTATTGTTAAGATACAATAAAAATATAATTGTTAATTGAAAAAAAACTTTTTAGAAGTAACATTTTAAAACGATCAGAAATCAACTTCAATATTACTTTAATTTTTAGGTATTTTACTCAGGCATTATGTTAGAAACTTGTCCCTTTTTAACTGACTCGTTAATATTTTTTTTATCATAAACTTTATTTCGTTTTCAAAAAGTTTTTCATCTAGTCATAATTACTATTTTTAATTTAGCATTCACCAAAGTACACCTTCAGGCCACTCCATAAAGTCCAAGATGTATAAGTATATTTATATATAATTCCTACGTACTTTTAGCGAAACAGTATATTGTAATGAAACTCTGTGATTATAAAAATAATAATAATGTCTTACCTTGGTCAAGTGTGTATCAAATTTAGTTTTTGGAATATTTCGTATTTCTACAGCGATCAATATTTTTCATCACGAGCCGCTGTTTACAAACGATACAGTAATCCACTCACGACGGCACGGAAGCCGAGGCCGCAGTGAGTCAAAGTGTACCACTAACTTGTGTTTGTTCCTGGTGTTTACAGAATGAATGTTACTTTTTTATCAAAACTACTTTTTTTGGCTTTTCGTTTTTAACCACATTACAAGCCGTCGTCACAAGTTTATGATTATGATGTTGATTCCTGTCAACGCATGGCTAAAATGTTTTATTTACTGAAGCTACGTGAAAGGGGCAATGTTGATACATACATCCCAGAGAGTGCGAACATTGGTTCAGTTGTCTTATAGAGCCGCTCATTGAATCGCACTCGTAGATGATTCGGTTTGTGTTCATACTCGTACATGAAGCAGTAAGTTAAGTAATATATTTAAAATATAAAAAAAACCTATCTAGTATTAATTTTTTACATAACATTAAAATATTCACTTATCATACAGTCCTACTCCCCGCGGTATAGTGCCGAGAACGCCGGCTGCGTTTCCTCGCTGAATTGGCTATACTTACTATAAGATATACTAAAAGAACCAGCCTTCTTATTACGTGCAGCAATAACCTGTCTCGGTCGGTTCCCTAGGAACTTCACTGCAAGTGTATTTTTACACGTTTAATATTAACTTTTAAAAGTGGGGTTAGGAATGGTGAGTGTAGAGAACTGTGGATCCTTTTTGCTAGAAACGGGACATTATTTCTTAGTCCTCAGGAGTGGCAACACATTAATTTTTTTTATAATTAAAGGTATGTAAAGATGTCTATGAGCCACAGCATCCACTTACCATCAGGTGCAACGTTTGCTCGTTTGACCCTTATTCTTTAAAAATAATGTAGCTCAGTTTGGCACGAGTTAAGCTCAATCCAGTTCAATTATTTTATAGAATTGAACTAAAGGAATATTATAGTCACAATATAGGTGCGTCATGGCTCTACCACGTACAATATTTTATTGATTAACTTTCCTAACATATAATGAATTAGTAACTTCGCCGCTTGTGCAAGTACACCAACACTATCGAATAAACATTTGCTTTCACTTACGCTTGGATCGATATAGTGCCCTTTGACACCGAGTATCACCATTTGGCCTGTGCTCATTTGTAACTTTTATTATATAAAACAATCGAATTCGAATAATTTATATTGATGCCATCCTATACCACTGACGATTACACAGCTATTCCTTGCCCTGTCGTTAGTACTTAATACTTTCCCGTGTAAAGTTCTTAGGTAAAGGTATCGGCTTCAATGGAACCGGGATAAGAAGGATTACAAAGTTTTGACAAATATATTATTGTTTATTTTCTTAAAACTTAATTTAATCTCACGGTAAACAGACGCAGTATCAAGTTAAATTTAGATTAAATCTAAGCTTTAACTTGATTTAAGTTTGACGATTTCCACCGTTGTAAATTATTTTCCGTCACGGAACGTCCCAAGTTTGTTTTTCGATGATTTGTTTTGCTAAACATTCACTTTTGAATTTATTTTTAAATAGACTAGCATGAGATTATCTTAAAAAATTACCCCTACACGAGCAATTTCTCCAGTATCATGTAAAAGTTTTACATCTATAAACCTAGGCACATATCTAGCACCGTAATATTGTTTTACTTATTATAAGCCAGTGCTCGCCTAAAATCCCAACTGGTGATAAATGGTGATGAAGATGGTAATTCGCACTGTCTTAGTATAACAAAGGTCTTTTTCATTCTTCCTTGAAGACTCCCAAATTATGTTTGGATTGAAGGCCGACGCCGACAAATTATTCCACTCTTTTGCTGTACACATTACAAAAAATGAAGCAAACGTTTTGGTTCGAAAGGGTAGAATATCGGCTAAAAAGGGATGAAGACCACCTGCTACCTGATTAACCTATAGTGGAAAGGAGAGGGAGGAGTGAAAGCATTTAATTCCTGCGAATACTCTCCGACATGGATCTTTTATAATACGGAGGAGCTTGCTACTCAGCGCCTGTACCCAATGATGTCAAGATTAGTTACAACCAAATCAAGGCTACCAATAAACCTCTTAGCACGTTTTTCTACTGAGTCCAACGTGGATTCGTCAGGGTGGAATTTTCGCAATACTAGCCTATATATGATAACAGTACTCCATATACTTTCAGTAAACGAACCCTAAAATGTGATAAAATCTGGTTAAAAATTGTTCCCATGCTAAAATTTACTTATGTGTTACAAAATTTGAAGAAATTACCATTTAAATGTAACTGTAATCAGGTTACAAAATAAACAAATTCTTGAAATTAATTGAAATATTCTGACCTACCAAACTCCCGTTCGTATCCATGTAGTGGCTGTGTAAGAATATTCATTGTCCAATATCGTCCCGTGTGTGTCCTAAAAACGACAGAGGGAAACTGAAATAGGAGATGGGCAGCAACATGTCCCAGAAAACAACTTAAAATTATAAACTACTGACGCTACCAAGCGTGGCAACGATGGCAAAATCCCCAGCAGTGGACTTTTATATTTTGTAATGAATGTATGGATGAAAACACAAATCATTAATCTCTCGATTCATGAGCCATAAAAATGACAAGCTACCTACGTAGATTTTAAGAGTAATTAATAAGATGTCACTTTGCAGAAAAAAAACTATATTAAATATGTTATATATTCTGCCAAGACCCGCGTAATAAAATAAAACGCCCTCCAACAACAGCGTCTTACTCGTATATTCATATTATAGTCTCTGCGGTCAGCTACCGCAGAGTCTACTTCACCTGATGATGTCTCATTAAGAGGTGAAACATGTCCGGTATGTGGTGTGTCTTTGCCAGTGTATTGGCGTTGGGATTAGTGGTGATGGGCAAAGTGCACGTAATTGAGAGAGGACGCGAGATTCTCTTTAAACTAGGTAAGATACAACTATTTGTTTTATTATGCAGATCTTACTCAAATAATGTTAACATTTTTAATAGAAATAACAAATTAAATAAGAAGATCCAAGGAAATTAAAATGCAAGACAATGTGCAGTGTAAAGTGCAAGACGACCGCTAATCCGTTAGATAAACGGGACGCTCGTTGAAATGTGCAGAGACCATGTCGACGTAAATTTTAGGGGTTTTCGCTCTAGGAGAAAATAGTTCTGTGTTTGAAAATATAATGAGCTTGTCTCACTTTTTTTTAACAACTTATTGAACGACTTTAAAAATGTTGGCTTAAATTCGAACTGCATGTTTTTTCAAACTAATTTTGGGCTATTTCGCATTTTTTTATCAAAGAGTAGGCAAACGTACTCGTAACCACATACTTGTAGTTCACCTGATGGTAAGTAATCACCATCGCCCATGAACGTCCTCGTCACATTTAATTTCAACTTCTTAATTCCCTAGGGAACAAGGGTGCTGTATAGTACCAGAAAAGTTGCAAGTTAAAGTTAAATGCAATTAAAACTGTAACATTGGTTTCGTTGTGTAGTATTCGCGTAAATATAAGAAATCATTAATTAACTTTTTACAAGCAGTAACCCGAATTCAAAAAAACTAAGGAGAACAAAATATGTTTCATATTTGCTTCTGAGTTCGGGGCTTTAATAGCTTTTCTGCAACGTTTATGTCTTCTTTTCGCTTAGCGTTAGACAATATTGAGATTGGGATATTGCTGAATCTACTCAAATGGTTATTTTTTTACCATTAACGAAAAGTATAAGCCTACTTCAAAAAACTAAAAAGAATAAATTAATTTCAAATTCTGAAGTCGGAGCTTTCATTCTTCTCCACACTATATCTTAGCACTGACAGCAGGCTTTTACTTTTTTTTAAAGTTAATTTTACAAATGAACCAAAGCCAGTGCCTCCTTACTTTTATTTCAAACGAGCCTAGTTCACCTGATGGCAAGAGGTGGCTGAGGCCCACAGATGCCTACATCTATACATGAGTTTTGTTTATTCCATCGTACACTCTTTCGAATGTCTTCCGCTGCACATGGACCTCTCCCACAGATTGCCTCATAGCAAGCATTGTCCACGAAAAGCCGACAACCGATGGGAATGAAAGGTCCTCGAGTGGCAGACTCAACCGTTAAGCGAAGTGTAGGGCGACCCCCACTAGATTAAGTAAAGATTTGGTAAGAAATGTAGGAAGTCAAAGGATGCCGGTTACTCAGGACCATGCTCTGTGGCATTCTTTGAAGGGTGAGGACTATTTTCAGCAGTGGACTTCTGAAGGTTCTTAATGATGATGAATGCTCAGTAGTTACTAGGAAAATATGTTGGTATGCCTATGTTTCATTTCTATCTTCCGCCCCCAATACACAAGGGACGATATGGGGTAGTTAATCCTCGTACGCCATTACGACACCACATTATTTTTATATTTTACCGACTGGTGTATAAATAATACATATCATTTTTTTATTATGCCGTAGAGTCGCAGCGTTAGAATACACCACCCAATTTCATCCAGTACAAAATCCAACATTGTGAATTGCCAGTAAGAACTCGTGACTTCGGATAGATGGCGATATCAGTATTTAGTTTAAGCCAGGCGTAAAATACCCAGACCGGGGAAGTTAACAAAACGTTTAGATCTGCTACCACTAATCTACCTGCTAATATAGCGAAGCCATTAGGAAAGATTCCCTATTTTGAAAAAGTCCTATGTCTAGCCGTTCAGAAACGGGGGTAACACAAACATTGAGTCTTTATTTCATTTTAAAAAAGTATTCACCTAAAATATAGGCTACATTTTTATACAATAAGGGTGAGAAGCGAAAACATAGTCTGCCGGATGGTAAGTGGATAACGTGGCACGTAGGCATCTACATCTTACACCTAAGAACGAAGACGGAATGCCACGTGTCCAGTAAAAATAGTTCTCAGCATGCACCATACGAAAGACAGCAGCATTAAACAGCTATTTTGGGTGACTTTTAAGAAGACATGTTTCTTCTTTTAAAACACGCCATCCTCACACTAAGAGCAATGATAAATTGCACAAGGACAATCGTCCAGATCTTAAACAATTATTTGTAGACCCTTGTTCCGTGTGGGGTTTGAACACGTGGCCCTCAGCGCCGCAACTCAATGATGTCACTATGCCACGGAGCCGTCAAATAATAATACACATTTCATACTATATTCGTAACTTTGAATAAAACTTATTTTACGGATTTCTTTACAATTTATCAGATATTAATTCAAAGCGATAATACTCTCAAAATTAATTTTATATAATGTCAAGTATTTGTGTTAATTTAAGATCACAAATTTTCATTACTATAAAAACACAAAGAAATTTGCAGCCTCAGATCCATACCCTAGATGGCCCCCACCTTTGCATCAGATGTGGTAGACCAAATATCTTTTGTTATCAAAGGCAATATTAAAACGTAACTATTCCGCTACATTTTTATAGTTTCAGCATAAAAAATGTTTACATACGTAAATAAAATCTTGGAAAATGTGATAGTAAGGAGGAAATATTTCCCGCTGCTATATAGGTGTACCGCAGGGCACATCGGTGTGTATATGCTCTGCAGGGCATATACGACCGCAGTCACATACGTGTATGTCGTGCAGTTTATGTTCCTTGCACCGCGAAGAAATTTGTTCTGGGAGATATTTTGTGTTCTAACAACATCTTGTCCTCTCAGACTTTGTAACACATTTTATAACATTGCTTTAAGCGCTGATTTACTACGTGCTCTGCGATGTTCAAAAAATAGCGAGGGAACCTACCTCTCAGACAAATAAAAATAATTTATCGAAGACATGTAAGGTCCGCCAGTAAATTCAGCAGGCGGACATTTCCTTGATTCTGTCAGAAATTAGAGCATATACCTACCCAGAATTCCAATTCGTTCATTACAGCTAATGAAATCCGCTGCTGAACGAACGCCTCCACAAATTGTCTCATAGGAGGGATTTTACCATAGTTTTCACACTTGGAAGGAGGATTGTTTAGTACGCAATTTATTTGAGTTGTCAGCAGGAAGGTTCTGCTGCCCATCTCCTGATTCATTCTCCTTTTGTCACCTCTAAAGCCACCCACAGGATGATATGGGACAGTGCATATTCTTATATCGCCATTACACGAAATCCATGTGCCTATAATTGGAACTGCTGTGACTTTATTCTACTTTTTTGTAATGTAATTACGCTGAGAAAAGAAATATACATGCGTTGCAGAAGAAGCTGTTAAAGCCCTACTAAATAAGCCGTTATGAGAAAAATATTTTATTTTCTTTAGTCTCATAACGTGTGAATACTATTAAGGCACTAATATTCAGATGCAGAAACAAGTAAAAACTTTGCACCTACCAGATGGATTCCTAGGCGGGTTAGGAGTCCTACAGCGTAGTAGGAGTACTAGGATCATGTCTAGTTGTACCTTTCGTATGAAATAAGTTGTATTCCCTCTTTTGCTAATAAAAACTTAAATGAAAAAACACAACAATTTTCTATCTTTATCGCCTAGCAGAACTATATATAATACGTATTTGTAATTGTTTGGTTTATATTTACGTGGTAAGGCCATGCTGCTGCTCCATTATGGCTGTAACACAAATGGGTTGGCTCAACGGTTAGAACTAAAATATCAGCTTAATACTGTTGTGTTTCGAATGGTGAGTGTAGAGAACTGTCTCCAGTTCTTTCTTCCAGTTTGAATTGCTAACGAGGCATACCATCTCAGTTCTTAGGGGTGACAAGGCATCTACATCTTAATTTATAATCGAGGATAAATATAGATGTCTTTGGTCCACTCACCGTCAGATGAATTATGTGCCCGTTTTCACCCATGTACAAAACAAAAAAATCCTCTACTTATATAAAATTATGAGTAAACTAACGTGTTCTTTCCATAGCTCGTATTATAAATGTATGAAAAACTACATAGTCGCACCCCTCAAAGAACAGCGCCTCAAATCGTTTACACAAGCGTCTTACACCTAATGAAGCGGAATGCAATGATCGTTGAACGGAAACGTGGTGTAAAATCGTTTTACATCAACATTTGCTTGCACCGCCAGACTTTGGTAAACTTCACTACATGTGCTCCTTTTTATAAACGGAGAAATACAGTCAACTTCGATAATGATGGCTAATAATCTAGCGCTCATCAGATGTTGCTAGTTTAGACTGAGGTTTTTGTTACTCAATGTCATTTAAGTGAGAAATTAGTTTTAAATAAAAGTTTATCAGTTTTTATAGTACTATATTAATGCACAAAACAATGCCTCAGTGGTTTGCTCTTTAATTTTTTGCACATTTTAACTCTTTTTTTAGTATTTCTACTTTTAGGAATATCCGTATTTTGTTAATTAATTTCTAATCTAATTAATATAGAATTAAACTAATATTACAGAAAGAAACATAGATCCATACGTTTTTTTTAACAAATTAACTTCCCCGGTATGAGATCTGTCAAATATTTTACCTCATTCCAAAGATACGTCGCGTATAGTGGCAAAAAAGTCGTGTATGCTCTCGTTGACGCCTCCGTAGCGCGGTGCAAATCTCCAAAACTTAGTTAAGTTCAATCTCTGACCTTAAATTGCATCAACATAATGACCACATAACAGGATCACGCTTTGTAGTCCGTGGGAGACCTATGTTCAGTAGAGTACTTGTAAAGCGGTGTAGAGATGGTGATGATTATGATGATGACGATGAAGACATAATAATGCTGATAAAATGTCGTGTGGTGGGAGCGCCACACAATCCATCAAATCATTTCTTTCTGAGGATGTCGTAAGAGGTGACTAAAGGATCCGGATCCATCGATTAGTGACTTAACATTGATTTGAAACGCAGAAGGCCGCAAAAGTATTCTGTATTGCCTACAAGTGATTGTTCCGGGTCTAGATGTATGTCCTTTTGCAATTTATGTATGTAAATAGCCATTACGATACAAAAATATTTCTAGTATTAAATTAACGTTTTAATATCTTATATACCATATATACCGAAATCAAATTATTTACCCTACTCTTGCTGAAGTTCCACGAATTTTCAAAGAAAATTACGTCTCAAAAATTGCTGATCACCCCGGAATTAAAAGGATATTAAATTGTTTAAAAGACCTATCTACCTAGCCTCTTAGCTACCAAGAGGCCGAATTCGGTCGTGGCGATATTCCGTCAAATAACAAGTGACCGAATTCGGCCGCACGCACCCACAGCAATTTAACATATAAATACTTATGGTTAGGGACTAGTTTTCTATGAAGAATTTTGGCATTACAGACTCAATATGAAGTTTTGTTTTTCCTCTAGTGCAATAAAAAGTCGGTAACTCCATGGTTATTTATTTATAATCTACGTTCATTTTCGTGTGGATGTTATCGTGTTTGGTTGTGTTGATTTTTGCATTTTGTGGTGTTTTATTAGTGTTTTAGTACAGTGTTTTATTATAAAATTGAATATAATTTATCTTTTTAAGTAAACGATTTCGAGTAATATATAGAAATATGGATTTTCACGCTGCCGACATCCGCTTGTTATGTACTTGATTTTTGTAAAAGTTTTGGTGTGAATATAATTTATCTTTTAACGAAAATAATTTCAAGTAATATTATATAGAAATAATTGTGATTTTCACGCTGCCAACTTCCTTGGTATGTATTTTTTTTTGTTATTAAAATACAGTAAAATCTTTTTGTGATGAAGTAAAACCTGACTTTTGTTTAGACCACAGGATAGAAAATTTTGTATAGATTTTATAATGCCAAACTTTTTCATAGAAAAGTAGTCTCTAAATAAAATTTGTAACAGTTTAAAGTGCTGTTGGTGGGTGCGGTCGTATGCGACCGCTCGGCATTTGACGGACGCATGCGATTACATGGGATTTTATGGCGATTGAAGGGCTAGACCTTTTATGTATATGATAACTTCCAGCAGTGAAAAAGTAGCTCGTAGGTTATTTTATTTTATCTTTTTTTTTTTGGAATTCCTAAAACGACATTAACAGATCTCGGCATATGTTTTCCGTCGGAATTATTAAAACAGGTAACTGGAATATTTAAACAAACCCTTATATGCTACTTCCTATCATCCTCAAACAAATGGTGCCTTAGAACGTAGCCATGCCACACTCAAAGAATATCTGAAATCGTTTGTTAACGAAAACCAGAATGACTGGCATAGTTACTTAGCCACTGCTGTATTCTCTTATAACACTACCCCTCATACCACTCCTACATATACACCCTTTAAATTACTATATGGGCATTAACCAATAATACCTAATTCTTTATATAATACGAGCAATGAAACAACTTATTATTAATACATCCGCACATTACAATATCGCATGAATTTTAGTCGACAAAAGGCATAAGAACACATAAACAAAAGTAAAGAAACGTCGAAAAAATGTTATGATACAAATAGTAAAGATATATTCAACTAAACAAGCGATATGGTTAACTTAAAATGTCACCATAGACTTTGCAAAGCCTTATCTCCTATCTGGAAAGGATCTTATAACGTTATTTGATTAAGTGGCAAACCTAACCTAACCATTCTCATAGGTCGTAAGCACGTGAAATACCATATTAATGAAATTAAACCAGCACGTCCCTAATTTCACTTTATTTCAGGGTCGTTAGTCACAAATTCAATGATGAAACCCAAATTCTACCCATTTATAAAAGTCCAGGTATTTATTTCGATCAAATAACTACAATTAATTTTTATAACGATTTTTGGAATGTTGTAAAACACATGTTGCCGTGTAGTGGCGGTTAAAATATCAGGAGATGGGCAGCAGCATATCCCTGATAGCAGCAACTGTACAACAAAAAACTGCGGTTGCCAACCCGCTCGCTAAGCGTGGCAACTATGGCAATATTCCCCCCATGAACAATGACGCAAATATACGGCCACCAGTCCCCGGCTGGTTAGAAAGGCGACAATGGAAATAGCGGTGCATGAGGTGCTAAGAATATCCGGTGGAGGTTCGGTCGCCACCTACGACGACTCGATCTGGCAACATATGACGCAACATATAATAGAAAAGTTGCGCTGGAATGTTATGTGATAAGCCGAGGTCCGAATAGAGGGGTCGACACAAAGATTCTTGAATCCGGCAACTTGTTCTATCACCGGGAGGGCAACCAACCGTCCCCAGAAGGTTTTGGATTTATCGTCTACATGTCTCTCGTTAACAACGTTGTAAAGATTGGGAGTATATCAACGAGGGTTGCGAACTTTATACTCGGAATCACCAAACGGTATTCGTTGAAGGTCGTACAGGTTTACGCACCAACGTCGGCACATACCGATGAGGATGTAGAGCAATGTATGAGGACATTTCTAGAGCCATGCATTCTTACAAAGTGCGCTATACGTTATTAATGGGAGATTTCAACGCAAAACTTTTCACAAGAAAGAATAGTAAGCCGAAAGTAGGGAAATTTGGGATAGGGTAACGAAACCCAAGGGGCCAGCAGCTGGCCGACTTCCTGGAGAAAGAAGGACTCATTATGATGAACTCTTTCTGCCAGAAGCGGCCTTACAGAAAGTGGACCTGTCGAGCTGCGACGGCTTGACAAAAAATGAGATTGACTTCATTATGACGACTAGACGAACTGGCAGCGATCACCAAGTGGTTCATACTGGTGGCATACTGGACCTAAAATTTAAGTTGGAGAAGTCTCGTCTGTGAAGACAACGCTCTGTGCCCCTCGTGCTCTAATCCTAAACCCCGAAACCTTTACAACTAACGAGTTACAAAACCGTTTTCAATGCCTAGAAGATTGCTTTAACAACTTAAACGTTAATTTGGAGAGGTGTCGTCTAATAACCTGTAGTTAAAACTCTGTCCCCGCGCGCACACAGTGTCACAGCCCCGAAAACTTTCAATTCGAGTTACGAAACCGTTTTCAGTGTCTGGATGACTGCAATACTGTGGATAATATGAATGAAAAGTTCGTGGAAACTATTTATGCGGTCCGAGCTAAGATCCGCGGCAGAAGTACACAAAAACTCTCAACCACACTCTTAGTCTCATGGCTCCTAGACGGGAGATGAAGCTGCAATCGTCAGCAGATTTGACAGCATACAGGCAACTGAATAGACAGATCTCCAAAAGCTCGCGGTGGGACTTACGCAACTCTAATACTGTTCGTATTGAAGAAACGATCACGGGGAACCAAGGCTTCAAAGTCTTTGCCAGAGATCTGTGTGCCAGAAAGAGCCAACTGTCAAAGCTTAAGACTGAGTGTGGCAGCATCATTTCCTGGACACCTGACATTTTGAGTGAGACTGAGAGGTTCCATGCGCAGCATCATCGTTGGAGCCACACGTAAGTGTAAGTAACGATCCAAGAGGAAGTCGTATCCAACACTATTCCGATGATATCCCGGACATTAGTGTGAGCGGGATTAAAATGGCTCTTCAGCTCCTTAAAAACGGCAAGGCCACAGGCAAGGATAAAATTACAGCGGAGCTTCTGAAAGCGGGTGGAACACCTTTACTTAAAGCCCTTCAGAAGCTCTTAAATTCCGTTCTCCATGGTGGCATTACTGGAGGCATAAAGTAGAAGTGTGGTCGTCTAGTCCCTCAAGAAAAGCGACAACGCTCTCTTGAAGAACTAAACACATATTTCCCTTCTGAACCACGTTTACGTGCTGTATTCGAGAGTCATTATGAATCGTCTCTCATGCGGACTCGACGACTTCTAGCTTTCCGAACAAGCCGGTTTCCGAAAAGGCTTCAGTACCATAGACTACATACATACCCTGCGACATATTGTACAG
>DWHP01004905.1:0-12265 GCA_018247895.1 Parnassius honrathi
GAATCAGTGTGATTAATTATTAGTGTTTTTGAGTTTTAATTGGTGTTCGGTAATAAAAGTGTAAATTTTGGTAATTCAATCGGCAGTTTTTATTGTCACCAACCTCAAGCTCTTAACAATATTTTTAGAATATATTTTTCTTAAAAATTATTTCTATCAATCTATTAACATAGTTATTCCAGGAGGAACCGGCGCATGAGTACCTAAAACTATTCCACCTCATTTTTTATGCGATTCCTTTCAAATTATCCTAATGTTGATATTAATGCATGTTACCATGGGATAAATCGGTGCCATATTGTTCAAATCGAAATTGTTTATGCAATTGCAAGGGATTGTTATTTTCCAATGGGACTTATTAAAAAAAATTAATATTAAAAACGTAATACGAATAAAAACCCATCAACGACACCGAAGGTAGCGTTTATTTACCCTTAACATTGCTTCGAAATTCGACCTTTTGTTTTTCGTGGGGAAATCTTAATGGATACTTTCTGCTGCGAGGGCAACAGAAAGGTTATGCCGGACTCTTACCGGCCAAAACCCCACGGTGGTCAACATCAGCGTGTATATGGGGGATTCCGGGATCTCCGTTCGGAACACAACCGGAGCCCCTTTCTCGCTTTGCTATATTGGAAGCACTCGCACCTCACAGTGTTAACAAGATGTCTCGGGACCACTTCCAAAATATCGTCCTACTCGAGGGTTACATCTCTAGGCGTTTGGAGCACCTGCCCCGAGCGTCTGCCCCAAAGGCCCCATTTCTGGTAAGGGAACATCGTTTATAAGAGGAGGGCCGTGACAAACGCCTTGGTGACGTCGTCTTCGAGCAAGATCCACCCTCTTCCCTCTAGATCGTAATGGATTCATAAAAAGTGGCTACGGCCCTCCAAGTCGAGTCCCTGATCGGCACCGCCGACACGACTGCTGGCAGAGAGAGGTTCTGAACGATCCAGCTTATCAGAAATAGTTCGCCGTCGCTTCGCGTCCGATCTTACACAAATAGTCACCGAAGCACCAGTGCACGGTTATTACTTGTGTAAGTCTGTAGGTGAGTCTCCCTGCTCGTTGATACATCCAGGCTTCGAAGTGTGGCAGGATTGCTTCAACAACGCGTTCACGCTCTTTACAGAGACGAGCGCACCACGTTACGAATGCGGTAAGCCGTTCCTGCCGCTTAACTCTTTCGAACACCTCATCTGGCTCACTCCCACCGCTCTGGTGGAGCACACGTGTCCGTTCGTACACCCTTACATCCATGTCCTCCAGTATGTCAAGAGGTGGAAAGCAAGCCAGAACTGTCGCCGCCTCAAAGAATATCGTGTGGTATCCTCGCACGTATATATATATATACATATATATTAATACGACTTGGCCATCCTCCGTTGCACACTGTAGATTTTAGTTCCTCAGCGTCTGATGACCAGCATTTTTGCCCAAACAGGCGCCCCGTACAAAGCTACGGACCGTATAACTCCTGCAGAGGCGATGCACTTCTATCCTTGGTGCCCCTAGATTGGGCAGCAGTCTATGCGTAGCACCTACTACCCTTTCAATCCGGGCGACTAGGTGTCTGATGGGGCTCAAAGTGATCTTCTAAATCCATCGACTGTCCAGGTGGAGTCCCAGGTACTTCATGTACCGCCCCACTGTGACTTCAGACCCACCCACGCGGATGCACGAGTCGGGTGGTTTCCTGCCGAGTCGTAATTTATGTAACCATAGGGCCTCGGTCTTATGAGGCGCTATTTCTAATCCCAACTCGTGAATTTTAGCGACGACGACTTCCGCACCAAGCTCGGCAAGCTCCTTGGCCCTCTCAAAGGTCCCCGTTAGCTAGAAGGACCGCATCATAGGCGAAGTTCCATAGTAGTGGCCCCAGCACCGAGCCTTGCCCACACAAAATGCGACCTACACCCACCTGTAGCGCGCTACTCTTATGTTGCAGATAGTCATCCCATCTAGCAGAGACCCACTTAGATTCTGCTTATCGGTAATTTTTATTTATCTATTTTATATGGGAAACGCCTAGGTATCCGCCTCGCGGGGCCAAGGACTTGTAACGTCGGACTCGCACCGACTAAAACCCCATGCCGTTCCACCGTCGCTGTTTACAGGTACTAGGCTGCTACTTGCGAACTTTTTCTTTCTGTTGATTTTCGGTTTTATAGTCCATTGCCACTTCACTTTAGTAATCCATTGTACAACTGATCCTCTTCTCCAGATATTTGCGTCATGATTTCTTTTACATAAATATTACCATAGCATTTCATATATATTGTTACGTGCTTGGGGTTCGAGACAATAAAAACTGCCGATTCAATTACCAAAATTGATACTTTAATTACCAACACCAATTAAAACCTAAAACACACTAATTATTAATCACATTTGACACTTTAATTCACTTTATTTCGCTCAGAAGTCTTCGTTTATGTTGCCAATTCAACACTGACCCTGTCGCGGTTCTTAAAGCCTTTATATAGGATCTTTTCTACGGAAACATTCAGATTGCTCGTGGTCATACCGGTCCCGATCGACTAAGTGTAGGAAGTTGTCTACCAGTTCTGCCACTCGATACTAGATGGTAGAGTTCTAGTATGGAACTTTCTAGAAAGCACTCTGCTACCCAAAACTAGATGATGCTAGTGGCATTAATTATGGCTTGCAACACTGCCCCTTCTTAAGACATGCTCGTCACGAGCATAATCAGCCCCATAATAAGGCGCCAATCGATTGACATGGACGATCTTAGGAGTATCTCTTGGACTTTTTTGTATTCGGTAGGTAACGTCATTGACCTTCCCATTTAGCTTGAAGCTTAGGAGATTTCCCTTTGCTTCGGACTGGATTGTGCAACAACACTAGCGAAACTTCGTCGAACCCTTTGTTATTCATTCACAACCATTTGCAAATGACAGCTGCCTCCCCGACCATTTTCCCATTTACGGCACAGAATTTCATCCTAAAGCAGCAAGATGTCCTATTGCGTCCAATAGCTTTTCGTGGTCGAACTCATCCGAGACATCGCTCCACTTGGGCTTGGGAGCACTGCTCTTCATCGAGCCGACCCATTCGTGCTACAACCATACTACTAATATAACTGCAACATGGCTCTACCACGTATGAATTTTATCCATAATTATCATTTCCTTTTATATATTTATTCAGTTCAACCCAACGAGAATACCCTATAAATACCCCATATAATAATAATAATATCACCCCCGTAGTAGCTCACATTACACGCATTTCTTATTATTTGATTTGCATATAATATCATTTATTTATACTTTCACTTGCAACTTTTACCTAAAATAAGACGCAAGTGCCCTAATTCTTCATAAATAAATTTGTCCCTCGCAGTTCTTCATGAAGTAACGCTTGTGTTACGGTCTCAAAAAAGCTACACTTATACACGATAAAATGTATTAACGCTGAACAATGTCAAAACAAGCTTGAAATTTCTAGTCAAATTTTATAGATACGTGTAAAAGCCTACAGTATAATATACAAAAATTATTACAATAGATAAGAGCCAAAATCATTTTCAGGAAATTTATCACATTTTCTTTTACGAGGACGTAAGTCCCCGAACCGGACTTGGTTTAATTTCATGTTGGATACCATTTGAGCTTTCTTTCGAAAGTTTCTTTTTGGTCCAAAACGACAATGTTACGCACTTACCTCCCTATATATTCTACTTGCTCATGTATTTCAATTCTAAATAATATAAGTTTATATGTATGTAGGTAAATTTATCTCTTACTTTCGATTTTAAAAATCCTTACAAAAGATGTCTTTATTTTTCATATAACTAATTAATCATATAACAATGTAAACAAATTAATCAAACTGCTTATAAATCTATCTTTACCATCACACCTCAAATAACTCAATATGCCATGTATGTATCAATATGTAGTTCAATTTTCAGCAATTAAATATAAAATTATGTTGCAAGCAATAATTAGTGCCGCTAGCGCCGTCTAGTGTCGGTTAGCTGGACAAAGAGAGCTTTCTAGAAATTTCCATGCTAGAAATTTCCCACTAGCGCCATCTAGTATCAAGTGGCGGAACTATCGATCTGACTAGTCGATCGGGACCGGTATGTGCTCGAAAAATCTGGGTGCTTCAGTATAAAAGGTCCTATATAAAGGCGTTCGGACCGCGACCGGATAAGTATTAAATTGGCAATTTAAACGAAGACTTCGGAGCGAAATAAAGTGGATTAAAGTGTTAATTATTAGTGTGTCTTATGTTTTAATTGGTGTCGGTAATTAAAATGTCAATTTTGTTAATTCAATCGGCTGTTTTTACCAAACCTACTAAAGTAGTCACGAAAGCTAAGCTCGTAACAATTAGTGTCAGAAGTGGGATAAATCATGCCGATTTTACCTAGGGACGAAATGGAGGGCGTCCGTTCCCGAAGTCAACGCCAGCAGGAGACGTACCAGAGGCGATTTGGTGGTGCAACGACGGGAATGTCGGAGAGCCAGCCGCCGACCACGGAGACTGGCCCGTTAGTAGCTCTTACATCTGCAGCACCTGACTTTTATGCTATGATGATGATGCTGCAGGAACAGGCCCACCGAAAGGAGGAACAGGCCCGCCGACAGGAGGAACAGGCCCGTTGGTCAAAGGGAGGTTACAGTAACTACAGTTCGCGACTGCAATAAAGGATACAGCCCTAGTTGCTATGGTGTGGGGAAATGTTCCATCCAGCTGCCCTAAGTGAACTGTAAAAAAGAAGGTGATCGGTCTATAGAGGGTTGTGCGGCGTACAGAACCACCCAGCAGCAGCAGGAATACGACTTTGTAATCGAACATCGCAGCGGGAAATCTTATGGCAACGCAGATTCATTGTCATGAAGACCTTGTCGTGAATATTGCAAGCATTGTAATGGGCAAAAGGGTAAGTAGGTGGTATCTGTGAGGATGCTCAGGACAGACCACTTCAACAACGAGTGGAAGGATAGCTTACAACGTACACAGCAGGAAGATCAGGACATCAAGCCGATTTTGGAATGAATGAAGGGCAGAAATATATAAAAGGAAATGATAATTATGGATAAAATTCATACGTGGTAGAGCCATGTTGCAGTTATATTAGTAGTATGGTTGTAGCACGAATGGGTCGGCTCGACCGGGGAAAGACAACGCTCTCACAGTAGACCAGCGTAAAATATTAGCGTAATGCTGTTGTGTTTCGTATGGTGAGTGTAGAGAATCCGAGACCCTTTTTACTGGAAAGGAGGCATTCCATCTTAGTCCTCACGGGTGACATCGCATCTGCATTTTGATTCGTAATCGAGGATAGTTGTAGATGTCTATGGGCCATAGCAACCACTTACCATCAGGCGAACTGTGTGCTCGTTTCTTACCCTATCCTATAAAAAATGTTTAATATACTAACATTAATGAATAAACACTATATAAATAAATAAAAGCCCAACCAGATAGAAGCCCTCGGCATGGGAGACCAAACGGCCGAGGGTTAGGGACAAAGGGAAAGAAAACGGCGGACGATGTGGGCGGTGTCGAGGAGCACCGTCTTCTACGTTTGAGCCAGGAGCGGTCCATCACAGAGTCCCAGCCGCGTCCGATGACCTGAGACTGACTGGGATTAGCCCTTCTGCAGAAGTTTATTATTAAATCCTGACAAGAAGAGGAAGAGAATTAATAAACTACGCCCGTAATAGAGAATGGAGAAGAAGAAAAAATAGTATTAGGATGTTACCACACCAATCGATTGATGGTAGAATGGAATAGTCTATATCGATTATCGACCAGTATCCGTCAATCAGCTGAAGCTATAACACCAATCAAATCGATCGACATCGATTAACGTCGATCAGTGGCATCGATCGATGTTAGATCGATTAAGTTTTTCCTACCGAATAAAATTTTAACAAAACTCTCATTAACGTATTCACCTTGTCATGCTATTTGAAAATAAATGTTAGTAAAAAATATGTGTTAAAGTGTTGTTGTCATATCTGTTGTTTATCATATGTGTTAACTTACACTGCAGTCGTGTTTTGTACGAAATGTTGCGTACAAAATGACTGACACGGTAGTTGGATGGATTATGTATAAATTGCAGCATCTAACATTGAAATCTTAATGAGAACTTATAATTTTAACTTAGAAACTTGGAAGTGGATAAGTTTATTTATTAATATATTCAGACGTAAGTATAAAAAAACCTGTGTGCAGTTCATACGCGGTGGAAGCGAAACATTTAAATGAAATGAAATAGTTATCGGCAAATAATTTATTTAACATGATAACTTCATCCAAAAGTACGGCATAAAATGTAAGATAAAAGTTAAATTTCATCATTTAGTGCTCTTGACACTGCAACACCGAAGACAATAGTCTTCGGTATTGCAGTGCCAAGAGCACTGGAAACGGTTTTGTAATACGAGCTGAAAGTTTTCGGATATGGATTAGACCACGATGAAAACGATCGTTGATTTGATTAGGCGTGAGCTCTATAATTCAACGTGAACGATCGGTATGCCTCTCACTATTTGGTGATCGCTACCAGTTTTCACACTCGCGATCACCGAGGCAAAATCAACTAGTTAAGCTTTTTTATTATATAAAAACTGTAAAAATGGTTATAATAATAGTAAAGAACACATGAATGAAAGTAACACATCTGAATGAGGTAATCTATAGCACAAAGCTTATTAATTATTCTTCTACGTAATTGTACAAAATTATTCTAAAATTAATTTTCCTCCCAATTAATGTAAAAATCCCAGGACAGAGGCATTTTCTGAATACGTGGTAAATTGTAAAAATTCTTTTGTTTTGGTTCTATCGAAAACCTTAAAATTTTATAGTTTAAATAATATATCAGCTTAATTAACGAGCTCGAAGCATTTAACCTCTACATGGATACTGAGAGTTTTTACGGGTTTCCCAAATCATTTAATTGAAATAATGAGGATAGAATGAAATATGAAAAATGAAATTTAATAATTTGGGTAGAAATAGATTTTCGGTTACATTAGCTTATATAATTAAGCGTTATTCGTCCTTAGCGAAGCTCTAATATGACCTTTTATTCTTAAGATGATTTTAAGACTTGGAACAGTCCTTGTTATTCTAATATGTAATATCTGGACTGGCTTACTTCGTACAGTTAGGACATCCGCGATCATCAAAGTGTGAAGGCGCCAACCCAAAGAAATCCACTTCGTAAACAAAAATCTTAGCTCTTTAGATGGGCGTAAGCAGAGCCACGGTTAAAATAGTGATCAATGAAGACCTAGGACTACGAGCTTATTGCAAGAAGACCAAACATTTTTTGAACGAGCGTTTGAAAAAAATTAGGCTGGATAGATCCCGCACTTTGTTACAGCTGTATGTGGTAAAAATTACCGCGAAATTTTGTTCCCGGATGAAAAAAATTTTAACATCGAAGAAAGTTATAATAAACAAAATGACAATGTGTATGCCCACGGCAGTGAAGAAGCCAGCACGCGTATTCCGAGGGTTCAACGAGCACGTTGTCCTTCGTCATTCATGGTTTGGTTTGAAGTAAAAACCAGTGCCTAGGTGTACCAAAACCTTACAAACATAATGGAAACTTTTTCTCAAACAATGTTACAAATACATGCATGTACATATGTGTATGTACGTATATGTTTATGTATTTAAAATAAATTATCAGCTTTTCCTTAAAAAATTGTCCTAAGCCGGGATGAAACTATGAAGGAAAAGTTACATCACAGGTTATGTGTACCTATTGTGTTTTTATTTGAATGTTGTGTACGTAGCTAGGGCGGGCAGTGATCTTTATAGTGATTACGTCACTCGGGCACATAGGGTATCCATGAATTTACGGAAGGTGTCGCACAGAAACTTTTAAAATTTTGTGAAAGAAAATAGCGTTTTTTCTTAAATTCGGATAAATATTTTTATATTAAGGCCGACTAGCTATCGTTTTAGTGACAACAGTGCTTACACTTACACCTTGTATATACATTTATATATATAATTTATTAATCATATATCTTTGAAACTGGCCTACTGGAAGAAATTTCATTATGAGATAAGTAGAGCCTTTGTACAAACTTTTCATCATGATGTGTCCTATCCCTTACCTGTGCGTACGTAAATTGTTAAATAAATAGAAAAAGACATTGGATATTTCAACACGACCACGCAAAACTAGTTGATCGCCCATGGAATTGACTTCATCGGACATGAAGACTGTCCCTCTTCTAGTCCATGTTTAAGCCCACTGGATTATAACATATGGCACCATTTGGAGGAGAAAGTCTGCGCCCTACCCCATCAGAGGCAGAAATAAATATGAGTGTGGCGCGTGCTGCGATTGATGATTGGTCGCGTTGATTAAGGGCATAACATAATACGTAATTATTAATTCCTCAGACAAGCAGATTTCTTGTCATATTTTCTTCACCTCGGCAGAGAATCGGCCGCGTGAGAACGGGTTCCCTTTGCAGCTTTTGCTGTCGCACGGATAGGCCGGCTCAAACCGGGGTGGTACCAGGACCTCACGGAGTACCAGCGCGAAGTAGAGATTTACCTCTGCGTTTTGCTTGGTGAGTGCAGGTAGCCGGAGGCCCATTCCTTTCCCTCACTTAACATGGTAGCTGAATTAAGTGATGAACTACCTCAGGAGGATACCAGCGCCCCTGGTGACGGGGAATCCTTCGCTGAGCATCCACGACCAAGTTATCCTACACTTTCTGAGCGTGGATGCTCAGGTTACCGCGTGTATTCTGAGGAGGGGGGGGGGCAATTCCGGTCACGACAAAAACCAAGGTGACCACCGCCATGCTATCCGTGAATTTCTGCAACATCAGGGGACTTCATTCCAACTTTAACACTGTCCACTACCACCTGGAGATGGAAAAGGCGGCCTTGCTTTTTTAACCGAGACTCAGGTGTCCTCTTCAGCTGATACTTCATATCTCTTCTACCCGGGGTACAAATTAGAACATTCCTTTGTGCCCCGGGTTGGAGTTTGCGTATACGTCAGAGAGCGCATCTGTTTTCGACGCCTCGGCAGTCTTGAAGGTATGGACCTGTCCATCCTATAGCTGCGCGTAGACAGCGACGAACATCCCCGCGTCTACAGGTACCTCTATAGGTCCCATAGCGGTAGTACCGAAACAGACTGACTCATCGACCACGTCCAAATGGCTACAGATTCCACAGAGATCGTGGTCCTTGGCGATTTTAACACCCACCCAGTCGAATGGCTCAGTTCACGTTTAACCGATCATGCAGTGAGATCTGTTTATGACTTTGCTTTGGCATATGATTTGACACAACTGGTTACTGCGCCTACGCGGATTCCAGATGTGAAAGATCATACAACTTCCCTGTTGGACCTTCCACTAACCTCTCATCCGGACGGATATCAGGTTTCCGTCGACGCCCGTTGAGGCTCGTCGGATAATTGTCTTGTCCGGAGTGTGGTGCCAGTCACATTAACGTCGTGGTTGCATCCTGCAGGCTGCAGCCGTGTTTGGCACTATTGGTCGGCCAATTCGGATGGTATGCGGTCTTTTTTTGCATCCTACCAAGGGTAGGTTTGCTTCTTACCGGACGATCCTAGCGTGTTGCTGATTCTGTCGCTGATGTGGTACTTCAAAGTATGGGACTTTTTATTCCATCCTCTGTGGTGCCCATCGGAGGTAGATCCGAGCCATGGTTTGGTCGCTCCTGTAAAATGGCACGCTATAAGCAGGAGCGCTACCGGGCCTGAGCTGACGTATATATGTCTCGGGATGTAAATACCAGCACTCTTAAAAAGAAGTATAATTCCGCCTCCAGGTCATTCAAATGAGTCATTGCCAAGGTAAAGTCTGAGCACATCAGCAGAAATGAAAGAAAGAAAAGAAAGAAGCTAGTTCGCCTTCCTTCGATAACCCGTGAATTCTGTCCAAGGGAATTTCTGTCAGTCATCCCATCCATTTCTGCATAGAGAGGACGACTCACTAGCCCATGCCGCAAAGGAGAAAGCCGATCTGTTAGGCTCACTCTTTGCGTCAAATTCGACTCTCTATGACAGGGGGAACAAACTGCCGACTATCCCGCGGTGTGAGTGCTTCATGCCGGATATACGGCTTACACAGCACTCGGTTCTCAAAGAACTCTTCCACCTGGACGTCAGCAAGTCGAGTGGAACTGACAGAGTCCCTTACATTGTGCTAAAAACGTGTGCTCCGGAGTTGGCACCGGTTTTAACGCGTCTTTTCCGGTATTCCTACTCCCAAGGCGTAGTCTCAAATTCTTGGAAGACAGCGTTGGTCCACCCGATCCCTAAAAAACGCGACTGCTTAGACCCGTCCAACTATAGGCCTATCGAAGTCATCTTCTTGTTCTCGAAAATAATGGAAACAATTATTAGCTACCAGCTCATGAGTTACCATGACGATTACTAGCTGATTAATGATCACCAGTACGGTTTCCGTCAAGGTCGCACAGCCGGTGATCTTCTAGTTTACCTAACTCATAGATGGGTGGAGGCACTGGAGTCAAAGGGGGAGGCCCTGGCTCTTAGTTTGGATTTTGCAAAGGCGTTCAATTGGGTTCGGCACAAGGCGCTTCTTTCGGTGTTTTCTTCCTATGGGCTTTTCGAGAAATCGTGCTCAACAGTTTTCTTGCGGATCGGAGGGTCAAGGTATTAGACGGTGTATGCTCCGATTACAAGCCTACTAACGGTGGTGTTCCACAAGACTTCGTTGCTATCACCAACGCTGTTTTTTCTGCGTATCAATGATACGTTGCAAACTGGTAACATTTGTTGCTACGCAGACGACAGCACTGGTGATACCTTACACACCGGCCGTACCGATATTTCTCAGGAAATCGTCGCAGCGTACCGGGAAAAACTTGAGTCTGAAGTCGAGTCTTTGCTTAACAAATTCTTGGATTGGGGGCGACTAAATCTAGTCCCATTCAATCCCCAGAAAACACAAGTTTGCGCCAAAAAGAACGCCTTTGTCGTATCCCCACAGTTTTCTTTTGCTGCCTCAGCTAGCATCGGAATCCTTGGCGTCGACATATCAAATAGGGTGCAGTTTCGTGGTCACTTGGAGAGGAAGGCCAAATTGGCCTCTAAAATGCTTGGCATTCTCAGCAGAGCGAGACAGTATTCTCACACATCGCTCGCAACTTTACAAAGCGCAAGTTCGTCCTCACATAGAATACTGTTCTCATCTCTGGGCCGGGGCACCACAGTGCTAGCTCCTTCCACTTGACCGCATCCAGCGCAGAGCGATTTGAATCGTCGTCGACCAAGTTGTTTCTCATCGGCTCAATTCAGAGGCACTGCATAGGAATGTTTGTGTTATCTATCGTATCTCTCATGGGTAGTGTTCTGAGGAATTGCTCAGATTAGTTCTAGCCGCCAAATTTCACGAACGCACATTGCGTCAAAATTCCCGATACCATCCTCACCATCTGGATGCTTGGCGGTTTACCACTGTGCGTTTTACTAGGAGTTTTCTTCCTCGTACAACTTCTCTGTGGAATTGTTTACCACCGGCGACTTTTCTGGACCGATACGACTTAGCGACATTCAAGAAAAGAGCTTACTCCTTTCTAAACGGCCGGCAACACACCTGCGAGAACACACCTGTAGTTACTTACCATCAGGAGAGCCGCATGCTCGTTTGTCCCCTCTTCTCTAAAAAAAGTAAACTCTGTAGTTGTAGAACTACGCAGCAGCTATACGATGACAGTAGTACGGATCGGTCTGCTAGATCCAGGAAAGACCGCGTTTGCCTAGAATGTAAACGTAAAACAGCAAAATATTGCTGATATGTTTTGTACGGAGAGTGACCAGAATGGGTAACCTTTTTTAATCGATAGATGGGCATTCCATTGTAGTCCTCAGTGATGATAACATATTTTTATTCTTAATCGTGGATAGGTAAAGCAGTTTATGAGCAACAGTTGCTACATAGCTAAACTTACTTAATTAACTAACTCGTTTGAAAAATATTCATTCTTTGGTAGTTGTTACGGCCCTGAGTTGCCCAAACGAAAGTCGATCGGATTGGGGCCCATAGCAATCCAAATCGACGGACAAACCAGAGGAGAGCCCAATGACTTATGGAAAATTATTATATATTGGCCGATAAATAAAAACAGAACTTACTTAGTTCCGGAGTAGGGTATACCCCAAGGCATCGTCAGCGTGGTGTGAAGGTAGTGTGGGTGTGTATGTGAAAGAACGGTGTGTGGTGAATGTTTAACTGACGTCACC
>DWHP01004906.1:0-12265 GCA_018247895.1 Parnassius honrathi
CCACTCGAGAACCTTTCGTCCCCATCGGTTGTCGTTTCTTCGAGCTATATAGCCATTGACATTTCAGCTTACTAATCCGCTGAGTTATATCGGTTACTCTAGTTCTACTGCGGATATTCTCATTTATAAGTTTATCACATAGATAAACCTCGAGTATAGCCCTCTCCATAGCTCGCTGAGTGACCATGAGCTTCCTAATAAGTCCGGCAATGATAGAACACGTCTCAGATCCATGAGTCATCACTTCAAGTCCACAAGATGTGTCGTAATCTCCCGAACACTGCCCAGCCGAGTTGAACCCGTCAATTGACATCTCGGTCGAAGTTCGACTTATTACCTAGTCGGACTATTTGTCTCAGGTAAACATACCCGACAGCAACTACCAGATTAGTGCTCCCAACAACTACTTACACAACAACTATAGGTGTGACTTGGATGTCACACATGATCTTTGTTTTGTCCATGTTCATCTTAAGGCCTATCCGTTGGCAGACACTATTGAGGTCATTGGGCATAGTGATTAGGTCCTCCAGCGATTCTGCCATAAGGATTATATCATCGGCACATCGAAGGTGAGTGATGTACTCGCCATTGATGATAATACCGTATCCTTTCCAGTTCAGTAGCTTTTGCTTGTCTTCCGAACAGTAAGGCCCGGGGCGGGGTGGGAATTACATCGGAGTTTCTGATAGCAGGTGGAAAACCAGTACATGGAAAACAAGTCCTTCAGAAGCTCTTTAATTCCATCCTCCACTACTCCGGAGGCATGAAGCAGAAGTGCAGTGGTTTTGTTCTTCAAGAAAACCGACAACGCTCTCTTGAAGAACTGCAGACCGATTTCCCTCCTGAGCCGCATCTACGTGCTGCCTTCGAGATTACGAATCCACTCGCACGCAAACCTGACGACTTCAGTCTACCGAACAAGCTAAAGAACGAGGTTTCCGAAAAGGCTTTTGCACCATAGACTATACATATACTATTATACATTTACTCTTCGAAAAATTGTACAGTAGACCGAAGAGTCTCTGCCACTTTGTTTTGCATATTATGTGGACTAGAAGAAAGCTTTCGAATACGTCGAAATTTGGGCGGTGCCTTTATCTTTGTTTCCATGCAACTCAGTAATTAATAACGGTCTCGAATAACTGGCAAAGTGGCTGCTGCAGTTGTGAGCTTATGACACATACAACGAATTTAAAAAAAAGGTTACAAATGCGTTGTCTGTTTTGACGACTAAGATCAAATGCCTGAGCCTGAAATTTTACTGACTCTCTATAGCCTTAACAACCGGAACGCAGCAGGCAAGCGCTGCCATTTGTCCAAAAATAATAAACACAGGCGATTAACACATTGTGCTTTGTGGCAAGTTTTGAGTGACAGGCCTATGTTCCGTAGTGTACTGGTAATTGATGGTAATGACGGCGTGAAGCCGAAGTGCAGACACACCTAGGTTTATTCGCCTACATCTAGGTGAAGCCAAATGTCGTTCGTTAGACTTAGGTGTATTCGATTTACTCATGGTGTGTACGGGTAATGTTATTAATGTTTGCGACCTTTGCCTTAACCTACTGTCGCTAATATTACTTGATAATGTGTTATCCAGTTTAAACCGAAAACCGGCCACACCTATTTTTAACCATGAATAAATAATTTTTGAACCTTATCAGTGACCTGTGTGCCAGTTATCTTCATTACCCTAAACCGGTGTGTCACTTTTTCTTTATGAGTATTTTATATTACAGGAAATATAACGCATAGTCACGATTACAAAGGCGCGGAAACGTTTAGGGACCGTAAAGTTTTAATAGAGGGCGCAGGAGCCTCTGGGTTAGATCTCGCCACGCAATTAGTGAACATCACCACCAAACTAGTGCTCAGCCACCACCTCGTCTACAACCAGCCAAACTTTCCAAGCAAGTATGTTTAGAATCCTCACATTGAATCCTTCACTTCCGACGGCGTTGTATTTCAAGATGGTTCATTTGAGTATGTAAAAGATGTCATATTGTGTACAGGTGCGTAATATCCTTTACAGATATAAATTGAAAGATTAAAGCATTTCAGAAACACTAAAATCAATGGGGTTTTTCCTTTCTTTTGCGCCAGCTGGCGTGCCTTACTTAGAAATCAGGTCATGTTATACATGCTGCGCTTCAGTGGTGTGGGTTGGTAAGTGCAGAGCATTACCTCACCAGCTGTACATCCGTTGCCGTGCCTAGGTCATCCCCATAGATTGTCTTATAGGGGGAATATTTCCTATACCTTGATCTCTTGCTGGGTTAACCAAGGTTTTAAATTTAATTATTATTAGGAAGATGCTGTTGCGCATTACCTGACTTGTTTTTCTTTTTCTCCTCTTATACTACCCGTGCGACGAGATGGGTATTCTTACTATACTATATTCAGATGGTCAACGCTCGCTGTAAATATAACAGAACGCAAGTAACCCGGGTTCGACACCCCGCCGGCACCAATGAAATTGTTAATTGCAATTTAAGGTGCTGATTTAGCACGTGCTCGGCGGTGAAGGAAACATCGTGAGGAAACCTGCATGCATGTCTGAGGAATAAGAAAAAAATTTCGAACACCTGTGAAGTTTGCCAACTCGCATTGGGGCAGCGCGGCGGACACTTCCTTGCCCTAAAACTCTCTCAGAAATGAGGCAGGCCCGTGACCTGCAGTGGAACGTATAGAGGCTGTAACTTTACTTTACTTTTCTACACAATCTGTGAAATGTGGTTCAGCGTTTTTGAATAGATCCGCGGATCCGCTGATGGCGAATAAGCAAACAATTACAAACAATACAATTATCGGTCAATCAGTAGATCGCATGCACGTTGAAATTGTACAAAAGTTAAACATGAACAAAGGTTTTATTTGTGCCCATAAGAACTCCTTAACGAAACTAGCGCCATCGTGGCGATGATGACCATAGTTGCATATGCACACATTGTTCACTGTAATTGTACGACTAAGTAATATTAGTGGTACTTTAATCGAAAAAAGCATATATCCTGAAACCTCACGAAATTAATAGTAATATGTTGCTGGTTTAATTTGCTAGACTAGCGGCTAGAGAGTAGTTTGATAACACGATAAAAATATAACTGTCAACCCGATATTTCGCTTCGCAATGGGCACTAACTTTAAATGCGTAGTGTAGAATTGCAAAAAACACGATGTTTATTTACTTTGACTTAGGAAAGAGGACTATAAAATTTACTTTTGTGTGCGAATCTATTTATTACAATAATAAATTAAGTTGCTAAGTTATAAAACAATTATTCATTTTTGGATGAGAGCACTGGTTTAATGGTATCTAGCAAGTTAAGTATCCAGCAACATAAGGTATCCTTTTTTTACATGGGGAAATGCCTACGCATACCCGCCTCGCAGGGGCAGGGACGTGTTATGTCGGACTCGCACCGACTAAAACCCCATGGTGTTCCACCTTCGTCGCATGTTGGCAGGGCCACGGGAATGCTTGCGCACACATCCGTGGCCCCGTCTTCGCAGGCCGCCCCATGGCGGCACCTCCTCGGCAGATGAATATACCCTCCCGTTCTCCTTCCCAGGTAAGGCACACCGGAACACATGGTGCACCTTCCCCCACAGCCTCCATGTAAACATGTGTAACGGACGCCCCCGTATCCGAAGCGAGAAGGCTATGGAGCCAGGAAAATCGAGTACTTAGAAACACTAGCCTTCCCGGCCCCAGCGGTGGATCTGGTCCATGGCTCCGCCGCCAACCAAGATTCGGCTGCGGAAAGTGGGGAGAGCGGCGCCTCGCAATACCGACAGTCCTCTCCCCCGCAGCCCCACCACCACCGCATCGACGGTGCGACCCCGTTTGAGTCGCGGAAGATAGTACGAGTGGCGCATCGCCATACCAACACTCCTCTTTCTCCGTGACTCCACCTCAGCTGCAGCGGTAGAGAAGAGGACATCCTACTCGCCACAGCCCACCAGCACACATGCGAAGTGGGTTCACCAAGCCCACTCGGAGTGGCCTCTTTGGGCCGGCCCTTCCACCTCGGGCCAGCCGGGGTTCCTCTTTGTTCTCCGCGGGTGACCAAGCCACGACTTCTAAGCCCCCCCGCCACGACAAGGCGGGAACCCGTTCGGGGGGGGGGGAACATAAGGCATCCTAACACGGCTTTCGTTGGCATCGTTAAGCGAGTTATTATCAGAGTGATGGATGAACAGGTAAATAATACAAATATTTATAATTTCAACAACGTTATTTTTATTTTATTTCTTTTTGAAGTGAAAACTTCTGTACAATCGTTGATTTGAAAAAAGATATAACAAAAAAACGACGGTTAAAAGAGACCAACATTAATACCTGTACCTATAGAATTTAGCCTACGAGAAAATGAGATAGAATACAATGTAGACCGCGAACTCAAAAGGTTGTGGGTTCGAATCCGCCATTCGACTACTGCTTTTTGTCTCTTATTTAGAAAAAATACTGTTGCTAGTATTTTTTAAATACTCTGTTTCCTATTATCTCGGTCTCCTCTTTGTTCGGTGCTCTAAAGATGTTTGATATAAATTTTAACTGTTAAAATAAACAACATAATAAATAAAAAAATATTAAATACATAAATTTAACCATAATATTGAATAAAATTATGTTATTAAACACTAATCCATATTTATAACAATCCACGATTTCATAACTTCAGGCCATCTAGCGTCTATTAGCGTGTACGTAAGTATCACCTTAAGAGACAATCAATTTTTGTTCGATAAAATGACTTTACCTATAGAATGAAATAGATGGCGCTATTACAAAGCGATTTTACTCGACAGATTTAGTATCTTTTGATTTACTACACCTAAATTTATTCTAAAAATAAGGATTGTAACATTTAATTGCTATAAAATTTAACTTTTATCTTATATCTTTAATTTTATCGTTTTACGTGGTAGAGCCACGCTGCAGCCATGTAAGTAGTATAGTTGTAGGACCAATGGGTCGGCTCGACCGGGGAGGGACCACGCTGTCACAGAATGTTGTGAGAGCGTTGTGAATGACCACTGCTGTGTTTCGTATGGTGAGTGTAGAGAACCGGAGACCCTTTTTACTGGAAACGATGCATTCCATCTTAGTCCTCATGGGTGACAACGCATCTACATTTTGACTCGTAATCGAAGATAGATGTAGATGTTTATAGGACACAGCATCCACTCACCATCAGGTGGACTGTGTGCTTATTTGCCCCCTAATTCTATAAAAAAATATTTTATGCCGTACTTTTGGTTAAAAACGATCGTATTAAATAAATGTCGTGAAATATTTTTATTTTATATTTTATTTCATGTGAAGGTTTTGTTTCTATCACGTGTGAACTACACACACGTTTTTATTTATTTATTTGTATATCATTATCCTGTCTAGTTTCCGTTGAGTCCGGCTGCCGTGACCGAAAGTTGCCCAGGAGGACATTAATTATTCTGTCCCTTAGTGAGCGTAAAAAATAAAAATATTTGTGTAATCCTACAGACGTTTTTTGACAACAGTGATACTAATTTTATGACATATATCAATTTTATGAACTGTATTGCACTAGAAACAATTTGTCTCTTTCTTTCTTTATAAAGTACAAGTCAGTGTCTGTTTCTAATAAAACTTCAATTTTAATTAATAAATATTTTTATTATGCCGCAACCAAAAACTTAATGTTCTAAATAATTTACATTGTAGTGACATAAATGGCATAATTTTACAGGCACAGTACGCAGCTGCTTAGCTGGAGGCGTATTCAAATTTCCGCCGCAAGAAACAATGTTAAAGACTGGGCTGAACTCGAGGGTTATAGTCCTCAATGTTAATTTCAGATGATACGGTGAGTATACAACAATAACATATACTATTCTTTCGTCCTTCTTTTTCAGCCTTTTAAACCCACTTCTGGTTATAGGACTTTAGATGAATGTTGAAATTTGCATTACTTGAGGACGTATACGTTCCAAGCCCCGTTTGGTTCAAAATAGTACTTTTCAAGTTTATTATTGTCCATAAACCGCTTTCGCTGGAGGGAGTCCAGTCGCAAACGGTGCCTACCCGAGACCAGGGCGATTCGGGTAGTATTTTAGCCATTCTCTCGGCATGCAAGGCTCTGCCGGGGGTGACCGAGTATTTCCCTAGCTAATCGTGGGAACAAAATGGACGAAAACCAACATTTTGAATAATATAGTGAAAAATCTCCTCTAATGGAACTAGCTAGGAAGGGCTCTTTTAGCCTTACCAATATCCTGCAACATTACGCCTCAACCTGGGATGAGCCGTGAAGTGGAGGGCACGTCTGCAGCCGAACCACAATTGGAAACAAACCAGGGAGGGGAAAACAAAAAGTTCGCTGGGCCTTATAAGCTTGGTGGTGCAGCAATGAAAAGTTACCGAAGGCTGATAGCAGCTGAGATTGGAGCCAAAGAGGCCCTCTCTCTCTGCCAGAAGCCCTGGGACGAAATTCCTCTGCATAAGCCTCCCCCAGTTCCAAAGGCGAAAAAAACGCAGTCGGTCTGAGGAAGAGTCCCCCAAAGACCAGCCCAGGTAGTCTGTGAAGCTGGCTGCTCAGCTTTAGTATTAAGATACTAAAGCTGAGCAGCCAGCTTCACTCACACACAGCACAGCTGACTCCACGCGTGTAGGAATTCGTAATTCATATCCTATGAGTGTGGAGCAGATGCGGCTGGTCCACCGGGCACTAACACAGGCCATCGCTAAGACGGCGCAGCCGTGATTCGGACCAAAATTTTCGGGTTTCACCCAAAAGCCAAGTAGGATTCTGGTAACGTGTCTAAATACGGCGAGCGAGGACTGGGTTGTGGGTGAGATCGGAAAACTAAAGCCCTGGCCGGAGGCAGAGCTCTCGATAATAACTGTCCAATCCTCAGCTGGGGCTTAACTACTTGCCCCGCAGCGAAGCTGACTCTCCAGAGGAGGCGGCTGTGTATTTGAGGGTACAAAATGAAGGGCTCCGTACTGAGCTCTAAAAAATCCTCCACCGTAGGTATGAGGAGTATCAGTTCTTAGTAACCTTTTCTCTGGACGACCCTTCGGCGAAAGCTCTTCGGAAGGCTCCTTGGTTTTAAAATGATAACTTTTAAAGTCAAGGGAGGCTCTGACGCGGCAATGGAGCCCGCACCGCCCCAACTCCAATACCCCAGCCAACGCCATCAGTGAGAGTGACGAAGACCCAAGGCGCTGATCTTGCCTCAGTCCGACGGCCTCCGCAGGTGTCGTCCAGGCGTGGGGAGAGGGGAGGTCCGAGCGGTACAGCGAAAGGTAAGGCGGGAGACAAGAGCGCCGGTAAAGGACGTCTTCGTCCTCAATAGGCGGAAAATACCCCTGCCACCCCCCGCCCATAAATGGCCAACCCCAAGGGTAAGACGAGGATCCTCCAGGTAAATCTTCAATATGCAGCAGCTGCTTCTGCCGTAGTGGAGGTTTGATTTGAAAGGACAACATTAACCTCGCCCTCATACAAGAGCCTTGGGTGCCAACGGTCAAGTTCTGGGATTGTCGGCTGCCGGTAAGATTCTTGTCAATATTAAAGGCAGTGGAATCAGAGCTTGTATAATTTACAAAAAAATATTGAACTTTTAGCTGTTCCAGTGTACTGCAATGATGACATGGTTACAGCCTTCATAAATCTCAAGGGATGCACAGGGGCTAGAGTAATCATTTGCCGAGCCTATCTTTCCGGAGAGAACGCAGGTCCCACCATCGGGCTTGAGCGAATGGCGGAGTTCGCCCGACGACGCAACGCCGAATTTGTGGTGGGTTGTGATGCTAATTCTCACCACGCAGCCTGGGGAAGCACTAACATCCACAAAAGAGGTGAGTTAATTTACGATTTTCTCATCTTTAATCCCCTAGTAAGCCTAAACCTAGGGAAACTAGATGTCTGATCACAAACACTTTAAGTTTGTGATTGGAGCATGACCAACCTATGAAACCGTTGCTTTTAGGGATCCAAAAGCGACCTGCAGGGATTTTCACAGGGATAGCCTAAGAAGGAATTTGGAAACGTTTCCTAAAAGCATCAAAACGATTGAAGGTCTGGAGTTAGCGACGGAGACAGTAGCCGTAGGCATCCATGAAGCCTTCGAGAACGGGAAGTTGAGTCTTTGCCTCGCAGTGCAAGACTACACAAAATGCTATCGAAAGCTAAACCTAACCATATCGGACTTCTTAAAAAGCCTGATGGTAACTTCACTTATAGTGAAACAGAAACATTGGAGTTACTAGCGTCAACCCATTTCCCAGGCTTACATAAGACTTCTGCCTTGAATTCTTTCAGAGCACTACGAAGGCCTTGTAATAAGGACTGGTGTAGGGCTGTAAAGATAATAAGGCCAAACTAAGTGCAGTGGGCTGTTGACCCCTTAAAACCATTTAAAACAAGCGGGGATGATGGAATAATTCCCATCCAACTACAGAGGGGTATCGATTTACTTATTCTCTATCTGGTAAATATTCAGAGCAAGTTTTGCACAGGGATATATTCCAGAACGATGGACAATTGTCTGAAAAAAATAATATGTAAATTGTCTAATTGTAAAAAGTTCTATTTATACCTAAGGTCGGTAGAAATGACTACGCTTTACCAAAGTCCTTTAGGCCTGTAAGCCTATCTTTCTTTCCTCTTAAGACGTTGGGAAAGATCATAGATAGATATATAAAGGATCTGGCTACGAGGCCCGTACATTACTACCAGCATGCTTACCGCAGAGGCAAATCTACGGAAACGGCCCTGATCAGTGTTATTGACAGGGCCGAAAAAGCACTGGAGAATAAAGAAATAGATTTTTGTGCCTTTCTAGATATTGAGGGCGACTTCAACAGTAGCCCCACATCACTGCTGATTAGGGGTCTTACATCTAAAAATGTTGACCCCACAACCATCAAGAGGGTGAAGTCGATGCTCTCAAACAGAAAGGCAAAAATAAAGCTGTTTCAAACTTCGATTAAGATTGCAACTACAAGAGGAGGAGGTATTTTGTCACCCCTTCTATGGATTCTTGCAGATGACCAACTATTGTACAGACCTACGCATTGACTCACTGGCTTATGCTGATGACCTTGTGATCATTGCGTGGGGCTTTTGCCAAAGTACTTTATCGTCAATCATACAAAGAGCCCTAAACACCATAAATAACGGGTGTAGGGATAACAGTTTATCAGTTAATGCTGATAAAACTGTTATAATTCCCTTTACCAAAAATAGATGGTATGGATGGTAGACAAATTAGTCACACCAAAACTCAATGGTAAAGATGTACCAGTTTCCACTTAAGTTAATTACTTGGGCGTAACAATCGCCCAAAAACTAACGTAGAACTCTCACCTTAGCAACGTGTGCCATAAGGCAAAAATTGCTTTAGCTACGTGCAGTCGTATGGTCGGGAACAACTGTGGCTTGCATCCCAGTATGGACCTATGACTGTACAGCAACATAGTGAGGCCGAATCTCACTTACGCCTTCACGGTCTGGTGCAACGAGGCCAACCAAAAGACGACTGTAGACAGACTTAAGTCTACAAAGGACTGCCTGCTTAATGGCAACTAGAGGTATGCGATCATCACCTAGAGCGGCTTTTAATGCACTTCTTTGCTTAACGCCACTTGATCTTTCGTACAAGGAGGCGAAGGCTAGTTTGTATAAGATTTATGCCCAGGGCGGTCTGAGCTTGCTCTCCTGCGGATTGAGGTCCATGCTCGACTCAATTAGGGAAACACCGGTCTTATGTATAATCTCAGATATCATGCGTCCACTATACACTTTTAATAAAAAATATATAGTGGAATTACCCTCCAGAGAAAACTCGCTGAATAGCCAAGTTATCTGTGAGTTCGGTAGCCTCATTTGGTATACCGATGGGTCTAAAATGGGCCTCCACGCGGGCTTTGGAATTTACGGGGAACGCGCCAAGTTCAAACTTTGTATGAATTTGGGTAGATTAAAACATTCTAAAATCTTAATCCGGGCTTTTGATCGTAAATTCGCTTCAGAAGCCCTGCGATTAAGTAAAAATAAATTGCGCATTCTGGTAAGAGCGCTAACTGGACATTGTTGTTTTAAAAAGCACATGTCCATCCTGGGATTAAGCAACTCAAGGCTGTGTCGGTTCTATTCCATAACGAAAGAAACGCCTCTGCACATCCTAACTGGTTGCGGACCCTTAATGCGCAAACGTAACACTCATCTAGGAAACTATGTACTCCGCTCAGATGAAGAGGAGTTAACTTAACCGTGAGCAACTCCTTTTATTCATCGAAGACATAGGGCTTAGCAGTATAGCTATAGCAGCGATCACCATAGATCTTTTAGGTCGCAGTGATACTGGTGCCCTTACCTAGACCCGCATAACTGCTCGAAAATAATATAATAACCTCATTGTAAGAAGAGACACTCACGTACACGTAAACATTTAAAATCATTTGCAACCATTATCATGGTTTTAGGTGCATATGTGTGTTAAATCCATCAGTAAACTGTTATGAGCTCATAAAGAAAGAAGGAAGAAAGATGTATGCGTAAGTGCGTGTCAAAAAGCTTTTTTTTGGCTTCTTTTAAATTGTACGCCTTTTTTACCCGACTGCCGAGAAAGGGTTATGTTTTTCGCACGTATCTTGTATGTAGGTATATTTGTTTTTATATTTATTTAGTTAATTGTTTAAAAATTATTACCTCGTATCTTCCAAACTGCTGGATGGATTTCAACAATTAAGGTATCGTTATATTTGTCCTAAAAACTCGGTGTCTTTAAATAGCTGTTTGAAAAAAAAATGGCGATTTTTGGAGCGAGACACTAACACGTTAATAAAAAAAATTAACCAAACTTATCGAGTAGGATATTTAAAAGAAATTAAAACACAAGGTATCAAAAGAAAGGCGGGATATTATTAACTAGTAACGGCGGGACCCAATTTCAAATTAAAAACGGAAAGAAAAGTAGTGAGTTCCGCTTGCTACTAAACTTAATGCGGGTATTTAACTTAGGCTTTCAGCTCATAACCGAGTCTGTTAAACCGAAGTAGAGTTTAAATTGCTGATACTTAATTATTTTTGTTTCTATTCTCAATCTCATCTCATTTTTAATGCATGGCTTTTAAATTGCCTTTTTGCAGTCGAGTTTTTGATTTTTTTGATTATTTATTTTTCCTTTGTCGGTCTGAGCAAGTATAAAGTTTAGTGGGGTATAACATTATAAAATAAAGCGGAAAATTGTTTCAATATGTGACAGCGTCAGCCGGCTTGTGATTCAAATACCTAAATTCGAGCATGTCAAAAATGTAACTACGTCCATAAAAAATTTGCCCGGGTTGGTGAGTGTAGAGCCGATGCCATTTTCAAGTACCTTGTCCTTTAAAGGTTCAGTTGTCATGGACTAGCTGTGCAGATTGTTCTGTGATTAGTTCTTAGGAATAGACACGTCACATGTAGGATTATTAGGCGCTGTCCTATTGCCATCGCTCACACGACGATGCGATGCGATTTCATCGTCTGATGAATCCGCACGCGCGATTTCATCAGTCGCATCGCATGATCGCACGACGTTCTATAGGACATTCCGCAGATATGAGTATGTTCAAACGCACGGTCGCACGATCATTTTCATCGGACGCACGCGTGATCGCGCGAGCGATGGCAATAGGACAGCGCGTTAAGCGCTGGTCTGGCCTAATTTTACTACTGCTGTCACTGATAACACGATTCCAAAGATTAAAGTTTTGTTCTGTTTTCCAGAATCATTACTTCGCCAACTTAACAAGTGAGGTCGGTGTAGTACGAGCGCCGCCAGTGTTACGAAAACTATAAAACTTCAATGCTAAGAACCCTCTGGATGTAGTTGTTGAACTATCGAGACCATGATTATGAGTGCTCTGAGGAATTGTTCGGATTAATCCCAGCCGCCAAATTTCGTGAACGCACTACGTGGCAAACATCCCGATACCATCCACACCATCTGGATGCTAGGCTGCCCGCCACTGTGCGTTTCACAAGGAGTTTTTTTCTGCGTACGACCTCACTGTGGAATAGTTTACCACCGGTGATTTTTCCGGACCGATACGACCAGGGTCAGGCTCTTCAAGAGAAGAGCTTACTCCTTTCTAAAGGGCCGGCAACGCACCTACGATTACCCTGGTGTTGCGGTTGATCATGGGCGGTGGTAGTCACTTAACATCAGGTGAGCCGCGTGTTCGTTTGCCCGCTCTTCTGTAAAAAAAATAAAAAAATTCTAAAAGAAT
>DWHP01004907.1:0-12263 GCA_018247895.1 Parnassius honrathi
AATTTAAGGATTCTTAATAGGACATGACAGGGTAGTCGAAAAGGGCAGAATAACGTCTGCCTGACAAGCTAGTTATATATATATATATATATATATATAAGATAAAACTTAAAACTCATCATTAATTTTTTTACCATTATATCAGATAGCTTTATCTTCTCAGAATGTAAAAAGATCAAAGCGGTTTCAGTTACACAACTTTTGTTTAAACCATTTTTGAGATAGAACACGCCGTTTCGTCCCATCGTGCGACTGCATTAAGCATCAGAGGTTGTCTGTCATATGGAGTGATTAATACAAATTTTCCCTGCCAGTAAGAACCTGTAGCTTATACCAGTAAGCGAAGATTAAGGCGGCCCTTTGCTGGATGGAGTATTATGAACTGGTAAGACACGCAGAAATGCGTGATCACATCGAGGATGCGGATGGCACAGGACCATGTTTTATACTATTTCTTGGGAAGATTTATGGTTAGCAGAAGACTTGTAAAGGGCTGTAAGATGTTGACTACGATGATGATAATGAAGACACCCTACCCCACCCACCCACATTCAAGCCCTACTTGATATAACTTACTAGGTATATAATATATAAAACTTAATAATATAGGTATCCTTCTGGCAAGCCATATTTTTACTGCCACATGAGAATACAAAATCTTTTGTGTTTTTTTTACTTTTTATAGGCCTGCACTTGACTACAATACCACCTGCTGGTAAGTAGTGACGAAGCCGTAGATTAAATCCCACTGTCTTAAGGTATCAAAAGCGATGACGGCCTGGCTGGAATCAGACGCCGGCAATTATTACACTCCTTGCTGTCAGTACCAATTTTAATTAATTCATAAGGCCTGTATTCGCTTTGATTAGTGATTAGTGCAGGTGATTAGTGTAGGTGCTTAGTGGTTAGGAGTAAACGCGTGTGGACAGCGATTTATTAGTGCAAGTGATTAGTAATCTGCGTAGTAAAATTATTAGAAGCATGTTCTATTTTTCTGCGAGTGGACTGCGAGTAACCACGTCCGGTGCGTCCTCCCTTCACCCTCACTCACATTGTGTCTTTCACTAAACACGTCCGGACAACAGTGTTCAGTGTTTAGCGTTTAGCGTCGGACGCTCGCTTGTGTTGCAAAAATTGCAAAGTGGACGGAAGACATAACCTATAAATTAGTGCAGGAGTATCTAAAAAATGAATGTCTACAATAGTAAATACCTTAACTGCAAAATTGTAGGAACCCGAGATGCGTCATTTCAACGTATAAGTGAAGCTATGGGTTCATAAGTACAGAAGTTTATACTAAAATAAGAAACTTGAGATCTACATTTTCGCAAGAGGTTAAGAAAGTTAAGCAGAGTACTCGCTGGTCAACGGCTAACAACTGAATTTACTAAACACAAAAATGAATTGGACACTACTTATACAAACCTGCACTAATCATCCGCAATTACTAATCACCTGCGCTGGCACTAATCAAAGTGAATACAGGCCTATAGGTGTACAAAGTGGCAGTATTGATTTTCTGCTCGAATAATACATAATAGACGGAACTTCAAATCATACAGTCATACATTTTTTTCATACCTCATAAAATAATACCAGGTAATTAATAGAAACAATTTATATCTCAGGAAAATACTACTAGCGTCAGTGAAAATTAATTTTATTTTTAATTATTACGCCATTGTATTAGTTACCAGTTAATATCAATTAAATTTTGGACATGTATCATTGACTTTAGTAATCGTATAGTAACGGTTTAAGAATATCTAATCTTTATTCATTAGAAATATTAAATACTATTGAAAAAATATTAGACTTGTACTTATTTGTTAATAGTAGTTTTTCGTAGTTGTTTCCTTTTACTATTAATGTGTCAAAGTTATAGTGAGGTATAAATAACTTATGTTAAACATTTCAAAATCTCCCAAAACAAAAAAAAACTGATGCCGTTAGTAAACCAAGAGATAGGCAGCAGCATCTTTCTGAAAACAGCAAAATTACAATAAAAATCGCCGCGATTGCCAACCCGCTTGCCAAGCGTGCTTATTAAGTATGACAATATAACAATGCCTGACGAAATTGATCTAATTTACTTTTAAATTCAAAATCGTCATTATGTGTTTAAAATAGACGATAAAATATAACTGGTGGCCAAAATTGTACCGTTGCTATAAGATTACCATAGCCAATGTCTACACGTTTTGTTGGTTAGTCGTTATGCTGTTCAGAGGTACTAATAAGGGGGCGTCCATTCCAATTACTACGTGAAGCGAATTTGGCGATTTTTCTATCTTCCCCCTCCCCTTGTGAGATGTCGTGAGATATTGCTGGTATCCCTCACCTCCCGCCCCAAATCCCACATGAGTTTTTCAAAATGCGCATTATTTGTGTAAATACGTTAATCTGTGCTTGATTGCGTTGGGTTTATTTAAAAAAAATTACTTAATTTTATTAATATAATTTGTGGAGTTCGCATAATCGTGATAAATACGATTGTGTAGGATTTTGCCATATTTTTACAGAAATTTTACAGTTTCTTTCGAAAAAATAATTACTTGATATTGCTGAAACCATATGTGTCCCCAAGTGAGATCGAGTGAGATTCGGCTTGTCTAAACATCCCCCAAACACCTCACGTAGTTAATGAACGGCCCCTAAATAATAAAAACGTTAATCATTGAAACTATATGTTTTCCTCTATTACGTTAATTTTGTTTTATATTGCTTCTGAAGACATTAACTTATTCAATTAAAATTTTTCATTTTAAATATTTTATTCAGATCGGTAATTCATTATTTTATATACTGGTTAAATATTTAATTGTTTAAAAGCATAGTGTTACAACCATTGACTTATATATTTAATTTTATACGATAAGCAATGTAAGCAAGCCTCCATTCCTAAAATAATTGAAATGACTTTCCCTGATCACCTTTCGAAAACGTTCTGCTAGTGAGTCACTCTTGTTGATTGTAATCGTGGCGGTGGCTGGCGGCGGCGGGGACGGCGATGGTCGACGTATTGACACAGTGTCTGGCAACAATTGACGAAGTTTTTGCAAATCTTCCAAAGAACTACAGGTAGGTACAAAATAAATACAAAATATTTCACATACATACATATTTTCAAATATTTAAATCTTTGCATATTATAATAACAAAGTTAACGATTAATTGGCACTAAACAGATGTTTATGTATCAAAGAGCAATGTAATAGAAAATACATTTTTAAATATATTGCAAGTGGGGAATGAGGAAGCATAAAGCTTAAAATTATTTCTATTATTTGTATTCGTAGCGGCGATAGAGGTTTACAACCGGGAGGTGGACAGCATCGCCTTCCTAGTAACGTAAAGAAAATAAAAAGTGCGGTTGCCAAGCCGCCTGTTAAGCGTGGCAACTGTGGTAAATAGTAAAGCTATGAGGCATTCTATGGGGCAGGCCTATGTTATAGAGGACTATAGGCTGAAATGATGATGATGAAAAGGCACTTTAATGAGGAATTTTATGTAATAATAGCTTTAACATTGTGACGAAGGTAGGCTTAAGTCTTTAAGTTTAGCCCCTGTCTCTCTTTTGTTTTCGTTCTGCATCATGCAACTCTTCATACAACACACGGTGTATAATATCAGGCGGTATTTAAGAGACTCAAGTTCTCTGGTAAAGTTCACCTCTATGCATTATGTGTATCAACTCTGTGCCATGAATGTTTTATTTTCAAAATTAAGAGCGATAGATGAACACAAAGTCCACCTGATGTTAAGTGGATGCTGCTCAACTGTACTGCTTGTACTTAATTTACTTATCTACATAGTTGCTTCATCACTAGTATATTTTATTAACTCCACCTTTTCCGTTTCGTTTGGTTCAACTGTGTATTCCATTTCCAAAAGTCGTACATTTGAAACTTTTTGCAGCATTAGTCATAAGATATTAAACGCGATTGCAAGATTATAGAACCATTGATATCGTAGAGATAAATAATTCAACTAGCAACGCGCTCTGGCTTCGCCTGAATAGGATCTATTAATATGGCGTTCTTTAGATTTACGATAATTATCAAAAGCCATTCGTTTTATCAATATATCGATTTAAAAAAAAACGAAATTTTTCGGATAAAATATAGCTTAGATCACTCCTGATTGCTCTCTATCTGTTCGTCAAGTTTTATTACAATCGGTTTAGCCATCCCCGGGATTACCCGGACAGACAGACAGATAAAAAATTAAAACATAATAATTTAAAAATGATTATTCATGTCTTAATAGCATGCAGATTACCTCTATCAATAAAATGCAGTTACTTCTATATTACAGACAGACACTTAATTATACATATATACCATGTTAAGTAAAGCTATCGAGCAAAACCTTCAATGTAAACCTATTAAATAGTAGACATGACATCAGTATCTTCAATTTGGATATATATAACTCGGATAAATACGGATAACTCGATGGAAGGCATTTTTTTACCAACGTTACCTCCACAATTGGATTTTCCCCTTTATCGTGGAGGCAATTTACAAACATAAATTGCACCAGGACAAACATGCAGACCCGCAACAATTATTTGTAGGCCATACAGATGAAATACGTGCTCCGTGCGGGATTTGAACCCGCCCCCAGCGCGGCCACCCATTGCTAAGCCACTGCGCCACGGAGCCGTCATTGTCAGAAACTAAACGCGAATACCCATTTCTTGCGTATATTTTGCCAGATAGATAATATTTCAAGAAAAATACCAAAAACAAGAAATTCAAATTGAGAGTGGGTTTATTAGTTAAATTCAAAGCGGAGCATTAAAGTGAAATTAATTTAAATAAAATAGAATTTCAAAAAATTAAGGTCGATATTGTAATGAAACGAATTACGTATTATATGCATTTATGTTCCTTAAATAGGTAGTATTTTTATTAGTGCATAATAATTTAAACCTTGTTTTAGCTAAAGATTGATGATTTTTGACGACAGAATAACTAAGTACTAAATTAGTCTTCTATACGTAATGAGAAAATGTGGATTAGGTATATATTTAGTCGAATCCACAAAATACAAATGGAAGTATCATGTTTTGATATTTGACCTGTAATATTCTGACCAGTATCCAAGGCGGGTAGTGGACCCGTGGACCGTCGTTTGGGTAACTTAAGGCTCACGGTGACCGCAGTTGTGCAGTCATCGTTTGCCAGGTCCGGCGTCGACGTCCATGATGTATTGGTTTTGTTCAACCCTATGAACAAAATTTATCTTAAGCTTTCTAACTCGGGGTTTGCATAGGTTTATGAAACATCACTCTCATCTTTATTGTTAATAACAGTTGACAATCTTATACAACTGGTACTAATAGGCACACGTTGTTAAATGGATGACCTTTAATTCTGTAAATGAGGATTTTTAACACCAAGTATGAGAAAGTAGATAAAAAATGTCTGTTTTAAAGTTTTAAAAATTTGTTAGTATAAAGAACAACAATAAGTATTAATTGAAGGAGATAAAATATACACACATACGTGCAATTCATTTGCAATTAGACCCATACAATTATATTGTTAATGATTACTGACATTTATTTATTTATTTAATACTTATTTTAGTACACATTTGCTATAATATGTAATTATATCAAACATTTATAGCTTCTACATGTTTTTACAAATTCATCAAAATAAATGCACAAAAAAGCAAATGTTCAAAAGAAGCAGCACAAAGAATATTGTTTTCCTTATAGAAGGGAGAGCGACAAACAAGTTTACAGTTCACCTGTTGTTACGTAAATTAATAGACACCTATATCTATCATTTATTAAGAATCAAAAATAGATGCAATGTCACCCATGATAACTAAGATGGAATGCTTCGGTACCCGTTAAAAAGGTCTCTGCTTTTGCTACACTTACGAGTATCAAACGAAACAGCATTTGACTACTTTACGCTGCTCTCCTTCCCCGGTCAAACCAACTCATTATTGCTGCAACAATAATACATCTGCAGTGTGGCTTTACAATGTATAAATATGCATGTTAAGGATATCATTTTTAAATGCAAACATTTTTATCTTGGTATAGAATAACGTCAAACACAACAGTTTAGAGAATTAAAGAACGTACTTTTTAAACACTCTTTAATTCTCAAAACTACTGAAGGTGACCAATAGGACTACTCAGCAATAACAATAGGGCTTATTCCCCATTGTCGTGCTTAGTTTTATCAGGGACGCTAAAAGCTAAAGGACAGTTTCTAATGGTCCCATTGATTAGAATCATATTATTTGACATTTTTTATCATTATATTCAATTAAGAATCCGATTCAGATTTATTGATCTGTTTTAGTTCAGCAAATAGTAAAAGGAAGGGGGGGGGGGGTTCCCTTTCTTTTACAATTTGTTAAACGAAAGAAGAAGGAAACTGAAAGGAAAGACATATAAGACTTTATTTTTTACTAAACATTATACCCAATTATTATCAACTACCCAATTATTAACAACATCTTAAAAGTTATTTTAAGATGTTGTTTTGACCATTCTAGATAAACAAATTTCTCTGCTATACAAAATGATTATTTGTACCTGAAGAAGATGTGTCTTTCTTAGGCGTTTCAATTGAACTAAGGTTTGTAATGGAAGCCCAGCCGCGATTCGCCTTATCTTCACCACCCGCACCATCTTCCTCTCGGCTCCTGTCAAGGGAAATTGAATTAGTCTATTTTTGCCTTATACTATATTTATTATATAATAAGATTAAATAAAAAACAAAAGCAAGTCTTGTGATTGTAACGTTTTTAAGCATTAATTTTCGAATGACGTGGTAGAGTAACGCTGCAACTATATTATGGTTGTAGCACGAACGGGTCGACTCGACCGGGGAAGGACCACACTCTCATACAATACCAGCGTAAAACAGCAGCTTAATGGTGCCGTGTTTTGTATAGTTAGTGTAGAGAACCCGAGACTCTTTTTACTCAACACGAGGCATTCCATCTTAGTTCTCAGGGGTGACAACGCATCTGCAATTTGATTCTTAAACGAAGATAAATGTAGAATGTCTATGGACCACAGGATCCACTTAAGTTACGTAAGATGGACTGTGTGCTCGTTTGTCACCCCCAAAAGTTCTATAAAAAAATAAGGAGGGGCTTGTTTGGGCGTTATTAAAAAATACTTTCAACTTAAAATTTTATATTTTAATTTAGTACAAGGTTGAGGCTATCCACCTCCTATTTCTATTATTGCCGTCATCATGATGATTTAGTGAAGTCACACAAGAAACTCTGCTCTCGTAGATGCATAAGATAAACAAAACTTATAGTACAGTACTTACAAGCCCGAATAGATCACCATGAGCTGTTGGTAAACGGTCTATTACTTATGGATTATCGTTTAGTGTAGCATGTGGCTTCTACGCGGCAGATTATGGTTTCAAACCCAAAAATAGGTTTGTTTGTAGGTCTGGTAGGTTAGAGCGATGAATACGTTTTTGATAACGCGTACTATGTCAGCTCCGCAATAGATAACTTCGTGTTATTCGGGAGTAGTCACTGTAGTCGGAAATTGATCAAGAGAACTCCATCGTCTTTGAAAGCTTGCCTGTTTATAAGTACGTTCTATGTAAAAGAGTTGGCCCACTACAATGTATAATATAGAAATCAGTCAATGTTTTCTTAAAACCGTTCACCATGTGCTGGTGACGTAAGAAAATACCAGCGTCAAATAGCAGCTTAACGCTGCTGTGTTTCTTTTGGTGAGTGTAGAGAACCGGAGACCACTTTTACTGAAAACGAGGCTCTCCATCTTAGTCCTCACGGGTGACAACACACCGGCGTTTTTAATCGTTATCAAGGATAGATGTAGATGTCTGTGGGCCACAGCAACCACTTAACATCAGGTGGACTGTGTGCTCGTTTACCATCTTATACTATAAAAACCTCTATTTTCTCCCATGGGTGTCGTAAGGGATGATGATTGTATTAACATCCCGATTACGCTAGACATAAAATAGCCATACTGGCAACGGGAAGCTTAAAAAGATGCGAGACGTCTGGTATGCTATCATCAATCCGTGCGTCATCATCAAGCGTGATTAAGGCTAAATCTCCCTACAGCATGAGAGGTACATGTCCAGCCGTGGACCTTTGCAATGATGAAGGAGAAGAATGTTTTCTTTCCTGTCGCTCTCATCCGTCCGCAATAGTCTACTGCTTCTCTTAATTTTTAAGCATTACATTACAGGCTATTAAAGTCCACTGCTGAACATAGACCTCCCCCATAGGTTGCCTAATAGGGGGTAAAAATTTGCCATATTTGCCACGTTTGGGTTGGTAACTGCAGTTTTTTATTTTTAATCGTTATTAAGTAGACGCTGCTGTCCATCTCCTGATTTGTTTCCGTCTGTCGCCACCTACGACACCCTCGGTATGATATGGGGGTATTGTATAATATATGAATTACACCGCCACTGCACGGTACAATTTGTAAGTATATGCCATACGAAAGACCGGACGAAAGGCGTCGCTCTCTATCACTTTAAAATTTACTGCTAAGACTAAAACGATTAAGTAAAGGGATCATAAAGGTAAACTATTGAGAATAGTTTTTCAACGGAAATATCGGGCATAACTTCTGCATAATATAGCAACAACAAAATTTGTTCGTGAATTTGTATGTGCTGAGATTAAATACGTGTTGTACACGTAGGCGGTATTGCGTCAATCCATCAGTACCATAAAGCGCCATACAAACAATATTCAACACATATGCGAATTTGGAATTGTGCCACTAATCCCTTTTTATGTCTTCATATTATTGGACTATCATATATTTTATTACAGTTCTATACACCAGTAAATTATAATAACTATAAAACATTCAAAAGCTTTTACATTACCGTCTAACTGCTACATAATAAGTAGGGATGTTAATAGTTAAAACCATATAAAACGAAACATTTATTTTAATATAATTTTTAGTAGTTTTTAATTTAGTTATTAACTTTTGTTTTATTTGTGAAAATCGACTATTTTTTTTATAGAATGAGGTTGACAAACGAGCATACATTCCACCTAATGGTAAGTGTATACTGTGGCCCGTAGACATCTACGTTTATCCCTGATAAAGAATTGAAATGCAGATGCGCTGTCACCCGTGAGGACTAAGATAGAATTCCTCGTTTCCGGTAAAAAGAGTCTCCTGATCTCTACACTCACCATACGAAACACAACAGTATTATGCTGCTATTTTAAGCTGCCATTCTGTGAGAGCGTGGCCCAGTCAATTCGTGCTACAACCATAACATAGTTGCAGCATGGCTCTACCACATATAAGGTAAAATGGTTACAGTACAAAGAAATTACTATTGTTATTGCATTAGAGTACCATCAGGTACCATTTACAACTACTCCATCCATGTAATGTCAGTGAAAATCACACGCCTGCGCTTGTTATCATTTATAACGTGGTATTACTCAATTAAGGAAAGTGAAATACTTATATTGAAATGTAGAGTTTTTTAAACAAGTTATTTTTATATATTTTTTAATTAAATTAAAGTTACTCTACACTACTCAATTATTATACACTTTTTTTTTCCTTATAAAAAATAACGCATTAATATCTATTATTAAGAACTGTAGTCGCGTACAAACGTCGTTAGAAACAGCCCTACCAAGCTAGCAATGAAATGTCGGAACGAGCGAATAAAATATGCACGGAAATGTGTAGCTATTAAATAGTTGTTACAACGATTTTGTAGCCTACCGGTTATATAAAAACAAGTCATCTTTTATATGAAGTTAGCAAAAAATTACTAAATCAATGATAATTGGATTTACACGCATTTTTTCATTGTTGAAATTTCTAGTGGGCCCGAAAATGATTGTCTCCTTTGAGGCTAAATCTCTGCTTGAAAACAGTATAAGAAAATTCAAGAATTAACTAGACCTGGCAACCAGTAGCTAATTACCAGTGTTTATGTTGCCGTAGCACGCGGTTTTTTATAGGCGACAAACAGTCATAGATAAATTATAATCATAGATGTTGTAGCTGGTCAGAAATGAGTTCAGTTATGAGTAATAGTTAGCTACCAGCTGCTAGGTACAGCCGATGTTTTGTTTCCGTTTTGATACTGGCTTGATGAGCATCTCTGATGTCGCTTCTGACCAGCATTAACATCTATGACTGCATCTTGCCTAAAAGCTGACACCTATAGTTAACTCCCGGTCGCCAGGTCCGACAAATTCTTTCTTACTATGTTTTCCAGCAACAAATTTTGACCCGCTATTTGACTCAATTAATCATTGGTTTCATTACTTTACAGCTAGCTTGATGTAAGGATAACAGTAATTTGTTTTTAAGAACCGGTTTGATGATTAAGATCGGTTTTCGCAACTACTTAGCTATAAATTCCCATTTGAAAAAATAATCTAGGAATACCAACTCAAGCTTGCAGAGCATGAGAGGTACATGTCCAGCCGCGGACCATTGTAGAGTAATCAAAGAAAAGAATGTTTTCTTTCCTGTCTCTCTCATCACTCCGTAATAGTCTACTGCTTCTCTTAATTTGTAAGCATATCGTTACAGCCAATTCAAGTTCACTGCTGAACGTAGGCCACCCCCATAGATTGCCTCATTGGGGGGAAAAAATTTGCCGTACCTGCTACGCTTGGCAACCGTAGTTTTTTTTAAATATTTATTCGTTATTAATAAGACGCTGCTGACCATCTAATTTGCTTCTTATTATTATAAGTTGTTATCAGAAAGATGCGAGTGCCCATAACATGTTTCAGTTTCTTTCTGTTGCCTTTAACGACATTAGCGGGAGTTTGCCATAGTTGGGATAAGGCGTCGATTTTACCACTTTTTGAAGAAAACATATTTTCGTATTTTGATGGCTTATAAAAAACAACATAGTAGTTAAATTGTAATGAAGGTATTTTAATTAGGTTATAGGTATATCTCTTAAACTCTTATACTATATTCTTAAAATTATGTAAGTTGTATATTTAAAAAAAAATACAGCGAGTTAAATTCGTCGAGACCGCCAAATTTAAGGAAAAACATGATGTCTTTTTGGTACTTACACGATAAAACTTATATTTTTTGTAATGAACATTTAATTAATTTGTGACTATCTAAAATGTCTCAATGTTAAGCTACTACATCATGCTTTGCGTGTCTTTAAAAACTCATTTTATAGATTTATTACTAAACTTACGTCCCATATTTTCGCTTCTATGTTACTATTTGTATGTTACCAAAATTTTCCCTTAAAACGCATAGCAGCAGAGTTTGGTAGTTTTGTAATTGCATAGGCAACACCAAGTATTCAGACATTATAATAAAATAAAGAAAATATGCCATCTTCTCGTTTCTGGAATCTACCAAAGTGCGCGTGTGTTTTTCGTGAGTGAATTTTAATTGTGAATTTTGACGATTTCAAAGGTAAATATCAGTTTTTATTGTACACATCTCATACAGTATTATGCACGAATAACTAATATACGGCATGGTATTGTATCTATGTTTAAAATTCACCTCAATGTCGAGTTATGTCTTTTTATAACCTTGAAAAATCTAACTTTGATGTCACCGGTAACGTTGATAATATGTTTCGTAACGTTTTACTGTTGTAAAGATTTGTGCATTTTATAACTTATTAAATATACTTTTTAGTTGGCATTGCAACCTTATAAAAATATCAACCTTTTTCTAAAAGTTTTGATCGTGTAGAGTAACGAAAAAACCGCTTAGTTTTTTTTTAGTTTGATGTGCAGAGAGCTACTTGTGTCACCGTATCATAGAAATGTCTATGTTACTAAGTGGCAAAATCTACGGCCTTACCCAGTTACCACGCTTGGCAGGCGTCTTGGCAACCCATTTCCTGTTTCAGTTCCATCTGTAGCCCCTTACGACAACCACGGGGAATATAGCATAGTGGATTGTCTTTGCTCTTCACGGCGATTTTCATTTTAGTATTATAAAAAGAAGGATCCATTGAAATAATACTAGTTTTTTACGGATTTTGTCGCGTATATTTAACTTTTTAATTACCCGACGTTTCGAGAGCTTTACAGCAGCCATGGTCACGGGGAAGACTGAGACGTTCAACGGCCAGATATCATAGTTAACCGCTGTTACCATAGACTAAAATTTTACTTTTGTTCCCATCTAGACTATTATAGAGCTTAACGCATATATTATATGGTATGGTATTTCGTAAGATGAGTGTAGAGGACCGGATACCTTTTTTTTTTTTTTTTTTTTTTTTTTT
>DWHP01004908.1:0-12262 GCA_018247895.1 Parnassius honrathi
CTGATCCGGTCTGATTGCGGAACGAATTATAAGGGCACGGATAGATATTTGAAAGAGGTCGTCGAATTTCTGTCCAGTAACAGGACTTATTTAGGTACTAAGATGTCCAAGAAGGGCATCCAGTGGAAATTCGACCCCGGCTTGCCCACACAGGAGCGGTAGTTTTGAGGCGGTAGTTACGGTTGCAAAAACGCATCTCTGTCGCGTTATTGGCGAAACTATTTTGACGTTTGAGGAGCTTGCCACTGTATTCTGTAAAGTTGAGGCGTTACTCAACTCTCGGCCCCTCTGTCCCCTCTCGTCCGATCCGAATGATTTGGAGGTTCTAACCCGGGGCCACTTCCTGATTAGCCAGCCGCTTAACGCCCTGTCCGAGTACTCCTTCAGGGAAATAAACTCCTCGCGGTTGAGCAGATTTTACCTGCTGCAACAAATGACTCAGAGTTTTTGGCATCGATGGTCTCTGGAGTACCTACATCTTTTGCAGCAGCGAGTTAAGTGGTCTGACAAGGCGGATCCTCCTCGGGTTGGAGACCTAGTGTTGGTTAAGGAACCCAACGCTTTGCCTTTGTATTGGCGCCGTGAGCGCATTGTTAAGTTGTTGTATGGACCGGATGCCTACGGTAGCCGAGGTTTTGGTTGGAGATTCGGTCTTGCAACGTGCCGTCGCGACCCAATCCCTTTAGCATTCGACTGCAGGGGCTGGGTTCTCAGCGCGCTTTATATAGCCCTGGACGCGCAGGCGCGAGGCGTGTACGTACTCTGATAGAATACCTTAACAAATGTTCGCCGGTCTATAAATTGACATAACTTTTTATTTATGAACCGATTGACATGAAATGAACACTAAATGTTAAGTGAAGCTTACTACAATATATTAGTGAAAACCGCATCTAAATCGAATAAGCCGTTTCTGATATTAGTGTGCACAAACACACAGATAAACAGACAAACCGACAAACAGACAAAAAAATTAATTACAATTTCGGGTTCTGCATCGGTATAATAACAACCCCTGCTATTTTTTTTTATATATTTCCGTTGTACAGACGACACTTTTCTACAATTTTATTATATGTATAGATTTTATTCTATATTGCTTCACCTGCGTCAAATTCCCATCACTCTATGGGTTGACTAATGCCTCAAGGCATTACGTCCGACCTTTGTATTCTTTCATATTAAAAAATGCAATAAATAATAAATAAATAAATAATATGTACATCTTATTCCATCTATAATAATAATTCCATGATAGCGACAGAACACAAAATACATTATATACCCCTAAAGGGGATGATATCTGTTCTTTACGGATGTACACGCGTGTCAAATCTGTAGAATTCTTTATTTTCGATTCTCAACGAACAATTTTTTTTGCTTTGGTAACACTCATAGACTTACTGACTTGTAACTTGTTTTTTTTTTGGCGGGAACTCCAAACGAGGCGGTCGATTTAATAATTTTTCGTTTTTCGTCAAAAATATCCTGTGTAAACATTACCAAAACTTATTTTAGTCGGTGTAAATAATCAAAATATAATCGGTGTGAATTACCAAAATGAATGAACCGGAGGACCCAGGTGGGACTCCAAAGCGATCCAAAATTGATCGTAAAAGAGGTACGAAGGAATGTGGACCTGAAGTAGGCGGCGATGAGGATGACTTTACCCGTTTTTAAGCCAGGTTATCTGAGACTCTATCCTAAACATTGTACAAATACGGACTTCAAAGATTTTGTTGAAAGCCAGGACCAACAGGTTAAAATTGGAAATAAGAGCCCAGTTTAAAGTTAAAGTTACAGCCTATATACGTCCCACTGCTGAGCACAGGCCTCCCCTCATTTCTGAGGGTTTTAGGGCAGGGAAGTGTCCACCGCGCTGCCCCAATGCGTGTTGGCGAACTTCACATGTCTTCGAAATATTTTTTTTCTTTATTCCTGAGAAATGCAGGTTTCCTCACGATGTTTTCCTTCACCGCCGAGCACGTGGTGAAGCAACCTGGTAATTAATGAGTCTCTGACGATCGATAAGTGGCGATACCCATTCGAAAACGCCAAACTGTCAGTATCATACCGCCAATATACTAGTGTGGTGTTTCAATGCAAACGAATTTATCACATAATTTGTAACCGTAAACCGTAGGCGTCAAAAAGGTAACAATGGAGATTAGCAGAAATAATTTACTAGCTAGGTGACGACATAACTATTTCTTGTCAGTTGTTATATAACCAGGCAAGTGATGTAGAATAGAGTCAAAAGTGTACCCCCTGACACTCCATATAATTTAGTGTTAGAATGTTAGGCATGATGCATATTTCCACGAAAATTATTCGATAGTAAGCGAATGCTAACAAACATACTCGGGCGAGTGGGTATGGAACTTTCAGTGAAAATGATCTAATGCATATCAAAACCTTCCAGTACTTCCGTTGCTACGAGCAAACAATAGAACCTTTATGCTTCTTACCTTATTGCTACAAGGTTTGACATGAAGTGTACACGCAACGCTCTTCCAAAGGTCTGTGGGGCACTGAGAAGAATTTTTCAGAGGCAGGTTCATGCCTGAGATGAATACAGACCTGAAAATAATCTCAATCATTTATACCTATTTATGCACCATTATTTATTTACTTATAAGTAAAGGTAATTAACTGATTTTATCGCATTTATTCTTTCGTCCTTTAAAAATTTGACATTACGAGAGTTTTGCAACATGTTCAAGGGGACTGAGGTGTTCGATTTCCTTCAGCTAAGTGCTAACTATCTTAAGCTTTTGATCGAATGTTTGGTGTGGTATCATTCCTTTAAAATTTAATTTTATCAAATGTAGGATTACAGGCAGATGTTAGGACCAAGTAAAAAATTATCCTTAATAGGAATTGTTGTTCTTTTGCGCGCTTTATACTTTATCAAATCAAATTTAATGGCATGTATGATAATTTTTGTCTCTCATAAATTTGAACGTTTTCCTTAGTAAATCATCATTATTAGATCGATAGTCTCTTGTTTATCTTCAAAAATTAGCATCTCATTATTACTTTATCCGACTCAACTAGTTTCTATCTGTCTATCTTCTGTTTTAGAATGGGTTAGCCAATTCGTGGTACTTGTGCGTACTTTATAGTATTTGAGTAGTTATTAAAAAAAATTGACTCACCCTTTATCTTTCCTCTCTGCGACCGCAACATGCGCGTTAAGGTCTGCCTGCGCGGTACAGGAGCGAAACAAAGTGGTCGGCCGGTTGTTGAGCTGGCTACAGTACGTTAGACCCGCACAGCCCAGCGAGCACGGTGCGTCCACTGATTGGACAAACGATACACTACTACTCACTTCTGTCTTTTAGACTATTTATATTTTCTATTTCATTACAGCTGATCTATGTCCTCTGCTGAACTCCCCATACGTTGCCTAATAAGAGGGCTATTTGCCAAAGTTGCCACGCATGGCACCTTCTCGGACAGGATGGCAAACGTAGTTATTTTTATTTTCTTGTTTTTTAAGTAATTTGCTTCTGTCCAAATACTGGTTTGTTACATCTGACGCCTTTTACGATGCCCACGTGTTGATATAGGGTAAAGATGTTCTATTAATACCTATTTATTTATTTTAAAACTTATTTCCTAGTATAGCCACTATATCGAAACGTCACTCGCAATACCATCCATACCATCTGGATGATTGGCGGTCCACATCGTGCGATTTAAAAAAAGTTTTCTTTCTTAAACAAGTTCCTTGTGGAATCAGCTACCGCCAGAGATTTTTCCTGGTGTTGCTGTTGTTCATGGGTGGCGGTAATCACTTACCGTCAGGTGAGCCGTATGCTAGTTTGCCCATCTCCTATAAAAAACGTCACTACATTGTGTAAATGTATTGTTACGAGCTTGAGGTTCGTGACAATAAAAACAGCCGATTGAATTACCAAAATTTACACTTTTATTACCGAGCACCAATTAAAACTTAAAACACTAATAATTAATCACACTGATTCACTTTGTTTCGTTCCGAAGCTTTGCTTGTCTCGCCAAATTCAATACTGCCTCGATAGCGGGTTGCAGCGGCTTTAAATACACTACGGCTTTAAACACAATATAGGCGCCGAACGACCAGACGCAGAAAGTTCGAGTGTGAGGTTTCTAAAAAGCTTAATTCTTCTGTTCGATACTAGATGGCGCTGTTGGTCGAAAGAACAAGATTGACATTTTCTAGGAAGCCCTCCTCGCTCTGGTCCCCGACACTAGATGGCGCTAGTGCCAGGTACCTGACGTCAACTTAGGCACGCAGTACAGTATCATAGTCGATCATATGCGAATGAGATGATTTTATATTATCACACTACTTGGAAAGGTTACCAAATATTATTTTAATGGAAAAAACATGAGAACAAAACTGCGCAGTTGCGAAATGATTCCCGCCAGCAACGATTCCACCAAAGTTACATAGTCGTAATGATATCTCATACCTTTTACGCTGCCTCCCCGTCCCCAATCAGGGTTAATTTACATCTTACATAAAAGATGATTAAACCAATTTTTGCACACAAGATCATTTTAACATTTCTCTAAGTCACATCTTACGATAACCGCTTGATGAAAAGGTATGATGGATTCCGGCACACCACATAACGAAAAGGGTACTTAATGTTAAAAAATAGATACACATTCCGATATATATAATATGTACCTTCTTCGATGCATTCAATTAACTTCATCTCCTGCGGGTCTACCAGACAATCACTGTAGAACTTCTGTCCGTTGGTTGGCCAGCCAATGTTAAACGTTTCGAAGCATAGTCTCTTACAGTTAATTGTGACAGCCTGAAATTTAAAAAGATACTAGTACTTATACGTGAAATGACTAATTATCAAGTAAATCGTTTTGATGACGGCTCCGTAGCGCAGTGGCTTAGCAATGAGTGGCCGCGCCGGGGGCCGCGTGTTCGCATCCCGCACGGAACAAGTATTTGTATGTCCTACAAATAATTGCTCCGGGTCTGGATGTGTGCCCTTTTGCTATTTATGTTTGTAAACTGCCTCTGCGACACAGGAGAAAATCCTAGTGTGGGGGTAACGTTTTTTTAAGAAAAAGAAAAAAGAAAAGGAATCGTTTAGTTTTTATTTTACGACTCATTCCACAGTGCAAAAGTGTTCGAAAAAACCATTCGACAAACAAAAGCAAAATATCTACCGGTTCAAAAAGTTACGAATGGCAAATAGTTTGGCAATTGGCATTTTAATTTTATTTATTGTTACCGAAAGAACTGCTTTAACATGAACCTCTTACATTAAAAAAAAACGAATATTAGCGACCTGTAAAACGTTTCTTGAATATTATAGGAATGGGGCATGAGTAATAATGTTGAGATTTGGATAAATAATTCCTATTTAAAGCAAACGACTTTTATTATAATAATGAAATAAATCCATTAAAATGAACCATTAATAAAAAGTAAACGCAGACTTTTAAGTACTAAAAATTGTTCTTTTTATAATATAACTTCACGTTTTGAAGTCGGTGCAAGGACATAGTTATAGTTTATTCTCATAAGTTATTATCATAAGTTGGCGATCAAAATAATTTTTTACGTATAAGGTGGGATTTTACTTTTAATTAAAAGTTTATTTTTTTACCTTTTTGGGTGGACTAAGGAATATAATAAGCTCAAACGTCGTCCGAATAATTACATTTGAACAGGAATAACCTTTATAAAAAAGACGGTTCATAACTGACGAAGATATCGAGTAACATATATATAAAAAAAAACATACAATCGAATCGAAACATTTCACTTGGTAACCGAAGTTTATATTCAAAAAATGTCTTTTTTTGAGTAAGGTTTTGTTACAAAATATATGTTGTTGAAATTACTTTTTCGCAGCAATGCAGCTTAGCAGCGTCGTACGGAACGAAGTTCTTAGTATTGACAGGTGCATCCTTTCTTAGAAAACACTGCCACAGCTCGTCGTGTATCGCTGGTGCCCCGCAGTTCAAAGCCAAAGCGTCTGCAATCTCCTGCGACTCTCCCGTGCGATGAAGAACCTCCTCACAGTTCTTGCGGCATTCCGAACTTGCTGACTCTTGGCAACATGGTAAATCTACAGTGAGAATTGAAATTTATTATATCGATGAAATTCGCTGAAATGTAGTTTTTAGCTTCATTAATTAATAATGTAGTAGATTACTAATATATAAGGGATAAGTGATATTTTATGTATGCATCAAATATTTTGTTGTCTTTAAAATAATGTCTCTATCAAATATGCCTGATAAAAAAAGCATAAAAAAACAAAATTAAACACCAAATTAACCAAATCAGAGAAACAATTTAAGTTATGGCTCTTGATTGACCAGCTGCGATTAAAATTATACTATTTGATTTTATTGTTAAATAATATGCGTTTTATTCGGGATGTATTACTCACACTTAGAAGTGTCGGTATGCACCGTGGACGCAGTAAGGTCGTACAGGCATCGCAGTAGGACGGGCGAGCCCTCACAGACCTCGGCGGCGTGGTCTGTGAGCGAGGAATCGAAACGCCCCAACCCCACTCTCCACACCACGCGCTCGCACACCTCGTGGCACGTCAGCGACACCGTCTGCGCTGCAGGCAGTTGGTGCTTTATACAGCTTATTTCTAAATGTCACTATTTTCGAACACTATTCGACGATATTTTTATAAGATAGAGAAGAAATAAAGTAAGACAAAGGAAAGGCGCTTTGACGATTTTGTGGCGCAGGGGCTTGACGTGGAGTTGCGACATTGAAGATCGCGAGTTCGAATCCCACACGAAACAAGTATTTGTATGGCCTACAAATAATTGTTCGGAGTCGAGATGTTTGTCCTTACGAAATATATTTATGTAAACTACCTTTACGATACAGTAGGGGTAACGTTTTTATCTTTTTAAAAGAGCAAGATGCGCCAGAACACTAAAATGCCTTGTGCGCCCTTTACCTAAAGTAAGGGAAGCAATTTTCCTCTTCCATGGAAGGGCGCCAGCGCGGCAGCAGGAGTTGGTGAGGCCGTGGGTGCTTGAGAAAGCGTTTCTTAGGCCGTCAAAACGCGTCTAAGTCAAAGCCTGCACGAGGCATATGTGTAGACATTTTCCTATTAAAAGGCATACTCACAGCAGCACCACTGCGCTTCCTGTTGCCGCTGCACGCAGTCAAAGAAGGCGATCTCGTCGGAGCGACGACATACTGGCGAGAGGGCTCGAGCGTCACTAGCCGTGGCACAGGTGCGCCGACACTGCCCGCTGTGAGCCAAGGCGCAACATGTTTTGCCCCACCAGCCCGACCCCGATACCACTTCTTAAAAATAGAAAAAAGTCTTTGTAGAAAATACGAACACATAGTCCGCCTAATTGTAATTGTTCAATTGCTTGTACCCCTTAAGTAGCGCTGTAAAACTTGTATAATAAAGTAAACAAAAACCCGGCGTTATGGGGTTACATTGTTCTAAAAAACACCGGGCGTCTCGCACGTTTGATGCTGATCTACATCGGAAGTTATTATACATATTATGCAATATACGTCACCGTTATTATGTCATTAGTCAGTAGTCATGAGATTTAGCATTTTCCTTAGTCTGTTCTTACGATACTCTCGTGATGAGACAAAATTTTTTTAGGCTGGTTTCAGGGCAATACGGAGCAACCATGCGGATATATAGTTTCAAATATTCGACGGCTTAGTATTGAACGCCAAGTGCTTCGAGCTCGAACCACGCACGTAAACGCAACTAAACACTTTTATTGTATGCCCTACAACAATTACTCCAGGTCTGGATGCTTGTTCTTGTGTAATTTAAATTTGAAAACTGCGTCCATGATACAGGAGAAAATGCTAGTGTGTAATCGTAACAACGAAGCACTCAGAAGCGCACACTGTGCATGACGTGTGCACACTCTGCACTGGGCATAACTCCTCTCCGCTCAACCTGGAAATTCTGCATTGGTTTGAAACCAGTCATACGTCACCACTAGTAAGGTGAATGATAAAGTCCGCCGTTAGGCGCGTTCTGTGAGCTGTCTTACTATAATCTACTGCGGAACCAGCCCTGGATATATATGTAGCTGACTCAGGGCCGAGTTTTGTGGCATTCCGCGCGGGAGGCCTATGTTCAGCAGTGGACTTGTGAAGGACCATCATTGTAATGATGATGATAGGCGAAGCCCGTACTGTGATATGGAACAAGAGTATTAGTGGGAAAAAGCCTAAGCCATGAGTTTTATTGATATTAGGCAATAAACGTCAAGGATTAGACTTTTGTTTAACTTACCTTGAATTGTTTGATTCATGCATATCCAGAACTCGATCTGTAAAAATACAATAATCGACAGATAGATTTTATTCTGGTAATCGTATTTTGTACTAGCCCATTACACGAGGGTAACCCGATAGCTCGCTCCACAAGTAACTCAAGACCAATGTAAAGACATCCCCAATTACAATACAATACCGATAGGCGGTTTATTGACAAATGAAAAAAGGATCGTTTCACAGTGGATGCGAGCCCAATGAAATGAATGTAAGGTATCGTCTTACATGTTCTCTCCCCAATGGGATAGAATTGTCTAAACTCACTGCAATTATCTGATTCAAAACGTCAAAAATTTTATTGAACCTTGCTCCGTTAGGTTCAGTTCACACAGAGACGCGACGCGACGCGACGATGCTTTAAGAGGCCAGTGGTTTCACACCGCTCAGCGCTCCGCCGCGAGATGCATCAACTGACTAAACTAGCTTTCAGCGCAGCGTACCGCTTTTGCACTCTGCGGCTACGGACGAAGCACCACTGCGTCGTGATGCGTTGCGCTACGCCGCGAGGCTTCTCGAATCGCAGCAGGGCGTAGCGCGATGCTGCGGAGCATTTTTGAATTATCTCGATAAAATGTGTATCTTTTTGTGTAGTTAATAAAGTAATATTTTGTATCACTATCTTAAAAAGTGCGGGTCGCGTTACTTCTCGGTGTGAGCTGACCCTTACCCTTACGCTTATAATTGAATGATTACATCAATTATTACGTATATATATATATATATATATCGTAACGGAGTGCAATTGAAGATGCCTATGTTAATCAATGGACTATTAGCTGATAACCGTGTAGTGGCGGAGTAAAAATATCCAACTTACCCATATCGTCCCATGGGTGTCGTAAGAGGCGACGGAGGGAAATTGAAACACGTGATTGGCAGCAGCATCTTCCTGATAACAACTCAGAATAATAAAAAACTGCGGCTGACAACCCGCTCGCCAAACGTGTCAACTACGGCAAAATCCCCCCACCGCTTTGAGGCAATCTGTAGGGGAGACATATGTTCAGCAGTGGACTTTTATAGGCTGTGATGATGATGATGATGCCAATGATGATGATGATTAGCTGATAAAGATCAAATGAAGTAGGAACTCGTTCTCTGCCAAGGAGTCTGCCTTGGTAAAATAGTCTTTGCATTGCGGTGCTCCGGTCTGAAGGGTATATAAAGCCAGTATGATACAGACTGTGAGGTATTCCATCTCAGTCCTCAGAGGTGACGACGCATCTGCAGCCTCCTTTGTATGGAGTTAGCTGCAGGTGTCCGTGGACTGCAGTAGCCACATCAGGTGGACTGTAAGTTCGTTTGTGACTTCAGTTTTATTTTGAAAAAAAAAAACAACTCGAGTTCAATTTCGATCCTCGGCGGTACCATTAAAACTATTATTTATTTATTTATGATTTATAGAAATTTCCTTAAATAAAAGGGTCACAACGGGCAGACTTTCTCAGTCAACCCCGGACGTATGGAAATGTTTTTTTTATATGATAGGATGACAAACCAGCACACAGTCCACTTTATGGTAAGTGGTTGGTGTGGCCCATAGACATCTACATCTATCCTCGATTAAGAATTAAAATGCTGATGAGCTGGTCACCCGTGAGGACTAAGATGGAATGCCTTGATTCCAGTAAAAAGGGTCTCCGGTTCTCTACACTCACCATACGTAACACAGCAGCATTGAGCTGCTATTTTACGCTGGTATTCTGTGAGCGCGTGGTCCTTCTCCGGTCGAGCTGATCCAATTGTGCTACAATCATACTACTTATATAGCTGCAACATGGCTCTACCACGTATAAAGTATTAATTACAATTATACTATTGACTTTGGACTTCTCTACTGAGGAATCCTTCTAGGTAAGTGCTCATTTCTGCCATTAAGCAACAGTGCAACCACTACTGTATTTCGATTTGAGGGTGACAAAGCGTCTAAATCCTTTTACGTCTACTAACAGCTTACCGTCAGGTGGAGACACTAGCTCATTTGTCACTCGTATAATAAAATTTAAATACCATTTTACGTCCAACATGATACACGTATGCGTAATATAACTACGCTTCCTTTTTCAGTAATTCTATTACAAAAGATCAAATTCTTCCTTTGTGTAATATTTTTAAACATGAGATTGTTTAAAAGGAGAAATTTAATTCGACTGTATGTTTTTTTTATGTGTGTTACCTCAGAACTTTTTTCTGGATTAACCGATTTTAATGGTTCTAATTTTATTTGAAAGCTAGTGCTTCTCATGAGGTCACATATAAATTTGATCAAGATTTGACTAGTAGTTTTGAGTTATCTTTAATAATCCGTATTTAATTGACTTCGAATACATTGATGATGTTCTCATTTAATTTATATTGAAGTCGGTTGTACAAAATATTTATTTTTCCCACTTTCTTACTAATTATACTAAACCAATAACAATTTGATATACTTACTAAATCAGGGGTGCAGAACTTATAAATATTTTGTATTCTCTCCTCGCGAATGGTCGAGCCCAACGACATCTGAAAAAAAAATTTTTAGCGTCAAATAAAATAATATTTAAAATTCCCAAATACTTTCATCTAACAATTTATCATGTACATCCGTAATCATCAAAGAATATCCCATACCACGCACTACATTTAGTCTGTGGCCCGAAGTTAGATGCGTTTTACTTTTAAGTAACAACAACTCATAAATCACTTTGTGACACGAGACTATAATAATTCACTTCGCTTATACATTTTAAATAAAGCGTATAAAAGGCGACATTAAATCTAAACATCATTACATTGTTTACATTATTTAATAATTTATTAAGTTCCTTCAGTATAGGTATAAGCTCTAGTGGATTTTGTACGTCAATAAACTAAATGAACGACCTAAATAGATGTTCAAACCATACAAACACATGTTGTGCGCTCTTTATTGGACCGCATTAGAATTGCCTAATGAAATTAATTGATACAAAAACACATCTCAACTCCCTTCTCGGGTTTCTAATTACTCCGCGTGCAGCTAAATTTGTGTTTCATTATGAGAGATGCTATAATTAACTCAAAACTTGTCACATGTTATTGGACATGTTACAAGTACCTAAACTTTTTTTGCATCGGAAACGTCTGTAAATGTGATAATTTTATCAAGAAACTCTTACAATCTACAATTATATTTACGGAAACACTCGTTGATTTTGATATAAAAATTCGGAACACATGTTTTTGTCTTGTTAGTTTCACAGAAATATGTTAAAGAAATAGGCTGGAATTTAATCACAAGCTCCGTGAATAAAATAGTTACATAGATCGAATTTTGAACTAAGACTTTAGAAACATTAAAATAAAATACTCCTTTATATTTCAATTAACAAGAAACTTCAAAAATACACTACTGACGTCTTATATTTATTGAAAATTGATCACATTTTTGTTTTTAAAACTAAGTAACGTGCATTTCATTGCCGTCACTTGTTATCTCAGTTTGTTATCTGTAGAAGTAGTGTAAAAAAGGTTATCACATGCCACTGCTCTACATTCCTTCAGAATAGAATGATATATATTAAAGCGATCTTTTTAAGTCTTACGAAATATGACCCAATATATACCCATTATATGAGTTGAGGGCACTTTCTTTATTATCACTAATCATTATCACACTATTGAGGCAACTATTTTTGTTGTTTTGTTACTTATGTCTTTAAAACTAACAATAGCATCTTGCTGGTTCAATTTTAGGTTTAAATCTTAAGAAGAGAAAGAGATTGATAAATCTTTTTGTTTTTAGATCTCTCTAAACCTATTCTCTCATATTCCATTTCCATCTTAGCCCCTAAGAACGATAACGTGCCTAAAGCCTTCTTTAAGTTGACTACAAGTGCCAATCAAATCCGGATTTTTTTGAAATCCGAATTTCTGAATTTTCCTATGATTAAAATCCGGAGTTTTAACGTGATTCGATAA
>DWHP01004909.1:0-12262 GCA_018247895.1 Parnassius honrathi
ATACAGCAGCATTAAGCTACTATTTCACGCTGATATTCTGTGAGAGCGTGGTCCCTCCCCGGTCGAGCCGACCCATTAGTGCTACAACTATACATCTAATATAATTGAAGCATGGCTCTACCACGTATAATAATAATATTTATGGAAGCATAAAACCCAGCGGGATCCTTTTATGAGTGTATGTGGGTATGTGTGTGCGAACACGTAGTGCTATAGTCCAAGAGAGATCTAGAACGTAGTGGTAATCAATACTCTTTCAGAGGCCTAATAAATTATTTGTGGTAAATAATTGCATTAAATTTGTTTTTGTTTTAAACAAATTGTGTTTTGAAAGCGTTGGATACACGTGTGTTCTAATAACAGACGTATCCCAGACCGGTGCATTCCGACTGTGGTGGAACAGATGCGGATATTTTGAGCGAGGTAGACTCGTAACGATTTAGCTTTTGATCAGTTGATTGTAAATCCTACAGGAGTTAAGCCATAGGTAATAAAACTGGGCGGCGCTTTGTACGTACAGTAAAATTAGATAGTCAGTAATTCATTCTTGGGGCAATGTATAATACGCTTTTACAAAAAATACCAGAAAATATACAAAATTCGACCTGCACAAAGTTCAAAAACTTTATTAAAGTAAGTTTGTATAAAAAGGGTTATTAAAATAATATTTAGGAAATTTATGGATGACGATAACCCCTGGGAAAGGTGATCGCTACCAAAGTATTTCTAATCTATTTTGTGTAATATATATACATGACTGTAAGCTGTTATCTTTTTAAGAAAAAGTCCCGCTGTGTTTCTTGCTCGTTCTTTCCAAGACAGGTTTTTTTAAGCTAGTGGTAATTTAAAAAAAAGAGTGACTTTCAGTAACTATTATTTATAATTTATATTGAATAAAAAAGTCTCTCTCTCTCCTTTTTGTATCTAATTTGGATTTTAAGATATAGAGTGTCGTTAGATTTGTCTTAGATGTAGAAGTGACATCGGCAATAAAATCTTTCTTTTAGTAAACTTTTTCACTCATTTGCTTATTTTTAAATTCTTGATATTACCATCGGGTTAGTTAATGTATTGTTAAACTTTTATACATTCCTGAACCTTTTATTCCATTTGGATAAAACTTAGTAATTGGACCGGAGCTCCCATGGTGCAAGAAAACGATTCTTTGAAATTTCCTTCGTAACCCGAAGGCCAATTTACATAATTTCTTCAGCAATATTTGTAGCTCATTGCAGACAAGGTTTGTAAACAATAAAAATCTGACTTTGAATTTTGTTTTCTTTTACTTATAGCAAATCAATTAGATGAGCTGATTAATTTTAATTGATAAGATGAGCTGATTTACTTACGTTTGCGCAATGTCACACAATTTGATTGAATCTTTGAAATAAATATAGTTATGACTTTAGACTTTTGCTCCGCTCCATTTACGATTCTAGTAAAAGGTTTTATCTGTATCGGTCCTAGTTAATATTTGGGCGATCAAAAATGTTTCTAACAAAAAAGCCATTGCACAGCATGTAAGCTAGCAGCTATGATAGTGGAACAGAAAACGGCAAAATCTACCTAATAAGAATTCAAAATAACAAAATCTACGGTTGCCAATCCACCTAACAGGCATGGCGGTTGTGGCAAATATTCCTTTTATGAGGCAATGTTAGGGGGAAGCCCATGTTTAAAGGTGGACTCTTGATAGGTTTTAAAAACGATGATTATACGTATCCCTACCACTGGCGAGTGTTCGTGAGCAGATAGTATTTATCTGTTTTCTGCTTTAATACTATATAATAATCTACTCAATATAAAAATACAAGAAATCTTATTGTCACCATTTAAATAATTAGGAGCTCCCCTAATTCTTCCTTTTAATTTTGCATTCTCAATATGCGGGCCCCTAAAATTAGTCTCCTTCGACCATTACCGCTATACCGCATCTACTATGCTACAGACATTTTGATCCTTATAGTATTTTAATTTTGCTTTCCAGCCGTTTTATTACAAGAAGTGGTATATTGACGGTCTACTGTAAAGAGTATGGCTTAAGAAAAGTCCTTTTAGCTAAAGAAGTCGCCTAGGTGCGGCGCAACATTCTTCGCGAAATTTACCAACTGCTGAAAAATTCCGTATTAGCAGTTATAGTTCACATATTTTCATTGGTGTTTTTGAAAATATTATATTGTAACAAATGAACCGTCGTTAGTTTATGGAAATCGAGCATTACTCCGCGTAACAAAAATAAAAATTAGTAAAATTTATTATTCTAATTTTTGACATTTTTAATTTTTTGGTTTACATTTTCGGGTACGAAACGCTATTGCTATTGCTACTGTGCATGTTGACGGTAGTCACCTGCACAGTAGCAATTGCGAAAACTTATTAATAACGTTATATCGTTATAATGTTTTATTATTCTGTTAATTGGAAATATTCTATAAATGGAAAAATATATGAAAGTAATTGTATACGCAAGTAAGCACATTAATTTTGAAATAACTTTTATAAATAACGAACTGTTAACCGTTGACCGAATTTTAAAAATGATTACCCATGTCTCAATAGCATGTTAATATTTTATAAATAACAAGATCACCAATAATTATAAAAAATAACTCTGAGAACTTATCGTATAGCTCACAAATTAGTGAAACTGGACTGATCTTTTGCAGTTTATGGGATTTTGTTATCACGGCTTCCAATGACAAGTTGATTATTAACGTACGAAAAACACATATCGCAAAGTATTTGTTTTGCAGTCTTTACCGGCGGATTTAAGTATAGAGAGCGACAGTGTGCAAGTGGGAGGTGAAAAATGGCGACTCCATTTTCAATCCCACTCTTTAACTGCACGGGTAGTATATCATATATAGTCTAAGCCTAAACATTATTTTCGTAGCCATTACATAGCTCAGTTATGACTGGAGTGTGGATTGATTCGTTTTTGTGTAATTACATCCACTTGTAAACTAATTTTTCTAATAAGAAGATTAGTATTCTTCTCAACAGATTAATATAAATAAAAACAAATTTTATAACGTGTACACAACCTTTCATCGCGAAATATTCACAAGATTCAACGTGGTAGAGCCACGCTGCAGCTATATTTTATGTAGTGCACACACATACAACCTTTCATCGCGAAATATTCACAAGATTCAACGTTGTAGAGCCACGCTATATCTTGGTTGTAGCACGAATGGATCAGCTCAACCGGGATAGGATCAAGCTCTCACAGAATATCGGCGTAAAATGGCGGCTTTCCCTTTCTCTAGTGCTGCTGTTTCTTATAGTTATTCGTATCCTTAACCAATGTATCACGAAGTGTAGAGAAACTTAAGGATGACAACGCATCTGCATTTTGATTTTTAATCGAGGGTAGAAAAATAACAATAAATTCATTCACCCATCCGTTACAGTTCATAAAAGTCCTTTGCTAAACACAGGTCTCCCGTATAGAGTGCTCTATACAGGGGACATTTGCCATAGTTGCCACGTTTGGCAGACCGATTGGAAACCGTTTTTTTTAAACGTTATTAGGAAGACGCTGCTCCCTTTCTATTTTTACAGAATAACGGTGGCAAACGAGCACACAGTCCACCTGATGGTAAGTGGATGCTGTAGCCCGTAGACATCTTCCTCAAACATTTAACTTCGATTAAGAATCAAAATGCTGATGCTTTCTCATCCCTAAAAACTAAGATGGAGAGGCTCGATTCCAGTAATACGGTCTCAGGTTCTCTACACTCACCATACGAAACGAGAGCGTGGTCCTTCCCCGGTCGAGCCGACCTATTCGTGTTACAATTATAATATAGCTGCAGCGTGGCTCTACCACGTCCCCTGATTTGTTTTCCTCTGTCGAATCTTACGATACCCACAGGATAATATGGAGTAGTGGATATTCTAACACCTCCACTACACGGTAACTATGCATTTAGCTGTACGTTCTTACATATTTAATTATAAGATTACAACGTTTTATATGCCCCGTTATAGATTTAAAGCTATTTATTTTTAGGTACCTTAAAAATAGGAAGTCAATGGATATTTGACGGTGAATCAAGCTGCTTAAGAGCTCGGTGTGGGTTAAATTGCTCATATAAACGTAATACCAAAATCATTTTGAATTCAAACTTATTGAAACTGTGAAGACTCACTGAGGGCTCAATGAGACCATCTTATGGATGAAGTAAAATATTTGACAGATTTCGTAGTAAAACTTATTTTTTAGGATTTTATAGCGTATACTTATTAACTTATTTTATATATTCGACGTTTCGAGCACTTTACAGAACCCGTGGTTGTGGGGGGCAGAGGTGTTCCGCGTCCCATGTCATAATTAACTACGACTACCTTCAGATTAAATATATGGGTGTCATGGGTGCTGTAAAGTGCTAGAAACGTCAAGAATAGGTAAAATTCGTAAAAACTATTATTATTCCAATGTGAATTGTTTGTGTATATATAAGAGATCATTAGATTTCATAGTTTAGTATGTGAGGGTAGTATGGTCATTCAGTTAATATGGTCACTTTCTTATAACTCAAAAACTACAGACTTCTTTGCACGGATGGCTATCTATTACGATATTTCTTCATAAGTCAATGAAATATTAAAGGGTCAAAAGGGCGCTGTTTCATCGACGCCATTTTGACAGTTGTCGTTATAGTAAATATTTTAGTCGATTTTAGTGTTGTGTAGTGTAGTTAGTTTTATTTAGGTTGATTTTTCGTGTGTTCCTGATTATTGCCAAAGCTTGTTTGCTGCTTTTTAAAAAATATATTAGTTATAGTATACGACTTTGTGTTTTTGTCTCCGTTGTCCTCCTAGTATTGGTTTTATAGGGCGGCAAAGAATAAGGTGACCATACGAGGGTGACACTGATAGTTCTTAGAAAATCAAAATTGAACTAACTGGCAAGTTATTAGTTTTATTTTATCTTTTCAAAATAGTGTCCATTTACATCAATACATCGCTGCATCCGATGGAACCACTGAGAAAAGCACTTTCACCATTCGTCTTAGGGGTCTCTTCGATGGCATTTTGAAACGCAGCCACTGCTTCCTCGGCAGCCATAAAACGATTTCCTTGAAGTTTTTCTTTTACTTTCGGAAATAAATAAAAATCGCAGGTTGGGGCTATAGGGCGGGTGATCCAGTAATTCCACGTCTGACGTCGCCTAGTAGTCGTTTGTTTGCTTGGCGGTGTGCGACGAGGCGTTGTCGTGGTGAAGGAGGATCCTACTACGAGGTCGTTTTTCCCGAACTTTTTCCAAGACAAGTGGCAAACAATTGTTAGTGTACCACTCTGCAGTAACTGTTTTTAACCCTGTAAAACAATTGTTGCGTAATGACCTGTTCCTACGAAGAACGAGACCATCATTTTTTTTCTCACGCTCCGACCTCACTTCATCTTAGTTGGCAACTCCTCGGAAGGAAACACCCAGTTTCCTTAGTTTTAGGCTCATAGCAATAAATCAAGCTTTCGTCATCCGTAAGTATGTCGAACACAGCATTTGAGTCTCCTCCGTTAAATCTTTGAACCATTTCACGACATCAATAAATACGACGGAGTTTTTGGGTCTCTGTCAAATTATGAGGATTTGGTGCACTCGACTCATACCGATGCCTAAGCTTGTCCGAATATGCTGATTAGTCACTCTTTCGTCGCACAACACTGATGTTATCTTCAGTCGTCGCCGTAGAAGTCCGCCCCTCACGCAGATCATCGGTGAGGTTAGTGCGACCATATATAGTATTTTAAACAATAGATTTTTGATATTGCTATGGTCACAATAAGATGTTGTTATGTTATCTAATTACGTAATAACTTAAGACAGAAGGACCCTTAAGTAGGAACTGAATAAATTAAACGACTTGGTATTACATGGATCTCACAACTTTTTACAGTAGAAGAACTGAGTTGCGAGACTTGTTTTTATTTACAAGTTATGTTTTTGATGGCATCTCTTTTCTTTTTGCAGATAGTCCTACTTTTTTCTTTCCGGTACCTTCTACTTCTTGATTACCAACAAAGTACCTATCTACACTTTTTATTCCATTGTATTATACATATACAGGTACACTGATTCATTCACCGCAAATGTAGCTTTGTAATCCTATATGGGATTACAAAGTTATTTATGCAGTTGGTGTATCTAGAAAACTGGGCCGAAATTGAAAATTTTTAGTTTTTGCTTGGTTTATATACTAAAAACTAATTGTGTACTAAGTTTGAAGCTTCTATGTCTGCTAGAAGTGCCGTACAGTTTTGATGATCGGTCATTCAGTGACAAATTAAGAAACTTTGACTAATTATAATTCCTAAACTACTGGTTCAAATTAAATGAAATTTGAAATATGCTGTGTCTATAAAATGTCTGCTTGGTTTCTAAAAATTCAGGTTTCTAGTTATATCCACAATGAAGTTATAGGGGATCGAAAGTGGCCTGAATTGCTTCGATAAATGTATGGTACGGCCGTGCCGCTTTTTTGCTGGACATGCCGTGCTCCCAGATGAGTTGATGAGAAATAGTTGATCCATTTCTCATCAACTCATCCCACCAAACCCTGGATATTCCTAAGAGTAGAAGTTGTAAAAAAACAACTTTTTACAATTTCTTTTAGCATCTGGTGAACGCAAGTCTATTTGAACGTATCCTGTATATATTACGGTTCGTCACACAAAGCTAAACATCCCGAAGGTCACATAAATCGATACGTTGCTTAATTGAAATGTAGTAGATATGAGATAAGCGTTCTTATCTAAGTTGTATATTGATAGGGCAAGTTGTGCATTGATGGAATTGAATACAGTCTATTTAAAATACGTTACATCTTTGAGAGATCGCGCGGTATGATGGTGCATCGCAAATTCTTGTCTTACCTTGGCGCCAGACACGTGAACAAAGTTTGTAAACATAAAAGAAAAGACATGCCGACAGGTTAAAACTGTGATTAAAAAACCTGACTGCGTGTAAAAGTTGAGAAGAGAAATTTTTCCCTTACCCTATATCACTTTTACAACGAAAACATTTCTAACAGAGCGTGCCAAATAAAAAGACATACATACATATATTTACAAAACATTACCTTCCTTCTTTGGCAGTCGGGTAAAAATGTTTATTTAGTAACAATAGGTTTATTATATAAATAGGTAATGTAGAGATCTCTTTTTAAGTATAAAAATATTTGTATCAGGAGAAAGCATTTGGTAACGCATATGTACACTTGCCGGACTTGTTTTCAAATATTTTCGCACACAAAATGGACAACGATTTTGTGGTCGCTGCATCTTTGTTTTGTTTATACTTACTTTTGGACATGGAACTATCTTATTTTAGCGGGAATTCCCCTTAATCACTACCCTTGGATTAACGATCGCAGACCCAGTCTCGCACTTTTGGCGCTGTTTACCGTCGCTGATCTAGGTATTTTTACGACTGCCGAAAACAAGATGACTATACCGTTATCAATCGGAACTCACGAGATCTTTCTGGATACTATATTTGCCTCTTACGACACCGCGATACAAAATAGAGTTGTGGCTTCCGTTACTGTGCCATCACGTGATTTAGTTGCTAGAATTTAATATATTGTTTTATTTAAAAAAATATAATAGCGCTAGTTAACGGTTAACAGCTTGGAACGGGTGGTGACCAGAACCGGAAATCCTATTTACAGATGAAAAAGCATTCTATATTAGACGGGTACCAACGCATCTGCGTTTTGGTTCTTAATCGATGAGGTTTAGGTGCTATTAGCAACACCATCTACTTAATTGTGAAAATTTGTGCACCTTACTGCTTTTAAAAAAAGAGATTAGAGTAAGGATTATTTATTCAGAAAAATTTACAAAGTCGAATATAGAAGAACATGACAAAGAAGTTAGTGGAAGCCTACATGATGATTTCATACAATCAAGCAGACGTGAAATCAAATCATGGATCTGCTGCAAAAACTCAACAGGTCGTTCTGAAACTTGAAACCATAAATCACTAACCCTTTAAGACTGTATAAGGACTTTTTCTTGAATTCGAATCCACGACGCAATGAACAGGTAGGAGCAACCATTGAGATATGCGGTCTATACACATTGCGTGTATTCTGTTAAAAGATTTATTTGATTTAAGGCCTATAAATTCCGATAGTGGTGAAGTCGCTCCCGTTATTTTTACATATAGTGGATGGGTTTTATTGTGGATGAATAAATTGTAAGACGTTAGTAAAATATTTTTTATATACTCGTTACTATTAAATTAGCGTGAATGTGAAGGTAAAAATGAAAGGAAAACAATCTTTAATGCAGTTTTATAACTAGAAACTTCATTCATACCCTTTTCCCTTCGTGCCGCCGTAGCGATACCATGCGCCAGTGTATATAGAACAATAATCATTTTTACTTTTTAGTTAATTGTTCAAAAATATGAGGAGCGCATAATGTATCATAGTTAGAGCCATAATACTGTTTTATGCTTGTGTGGTATAAAAAAAAGTGAGCAGCCAACATACGTTCGTGGATTGTGTTTGTGCGAGTGAAGTAGATACACATCTGTGAATAATCTGTACTAAGTGCAAATTATACGCATTAGTTAAGCTGATAAGCCATTTTGTATTTGTAACTTTGTGGATATGGAAAGGAACTGAATCAGGGCATCAACTTTGTAGTGTCGATATGGTTTTATTCAATAAATAAATTTTTTAAATGTAATAATTAAAAGCTGAAGGTACTCCGGGCTAACACTGAGATCGAGACGTCAATCACGTCAGTTCCCCGCGACCGTGGATACTGGAAAGCACCAGAAACGTCGGTAATTAAAATTAAGTAAATTAAACGCGATCAAATCTGTAAAAGTAGTTTTATTGAAGACTACATTATATAGAATTTAAACAGAAAGTTACCTTCACACCAGGATATTTTCTTGCATCAACCAGACCCGGAACAATTATTCGTATACCATATAAATACTTGTTCCGTGCGGGGTTCGAGCCCACGACCCTTAGCGCTAGTAACTTATTGCTAAGCTACTGCGCCATGGACACGTTGAATTAAAATTATAGGTTAGTATAGTTTAAAATTATAGTTTAGTTTAGTTTTTAAAGTTATAAGGTACTAACGTTTGACAAATAAAGTTGTTTGTAAAAATAAAACTCTTAGAATAAAACTAATCGTTTTATTTCAACGAACTTGAACGATTTCCAAGATGGTTAAGATTTGGTTACGTCAACTCTACAAATCAACTGTCTCTACATCTTTAACGGGTGTTACAAATAGAGTGTCCTTGTGATTACAAGAAGAGATTCGTGAAAATGAACACAATGTGTGAATAATGGCGGGACAATAGTTTTGAGCTAAGAATCGGAAAGCTAAATATTGGAGCCTATTAAGGTTTCTGTTAAATATTTGGTCTTAATTAAACGTTTTCTTGTAGCAAATCAATGGTATTATTACCTCGTCACCATGAACTTATTTATGCGTCTGTCTAAAAGTGCATATGTGTGCGTGACTCGTTGAAATCAAATAAAAATAACTTTTGTTATTTAGTTTTGTTTTTATATTATAAAAGTGATGATTTTGAATATTCTGGTTGATTTACGTGGTCGGATTTAGCTGCCGATTCTAGCTGTCTCTATCACTTTAAGTCAAAGTGACTGTGATAGAAACAGTACCTGATGTGTATATTTGGCCAAAAAATTTTATTTTATTCATTTATTTACAAAATATTTAAATATATACAATATTTGAAAAAAAATCATATAAAAAACATAAATGATCATACCCTCTTCGTGTTATCGTGCCAAGAACGCTGGCTGCGTTTCCTCGCTGAATGGATATACTCGAGAAAAGAACCAGCCCTTTTATCACCAGCAGCAAAGATCAATCGCAGATACAGTTCCTTTTTTACTTAACCACACGTGGACCTCACGGGCCGGTAGCCTCTACAGCAAATGGAACCAACATTCGTCACTCAGAGATTCATATTTAGGTATGCCATTTAGTTGAGCTGCCTCTAATGCCGCTCCAGCTCTGAATAGGGTTCCTCTGAGATGATACTGCCAAAGTCTACGTAAGTAGCTTCACCTCTCTCCCAAAGGACTAAAGTCATATCATCAGGTCTCTTGCCATCGTCTTATCCAGACTTTAGTTAGTCATATGTACAGAGCTCTATTACCTACTCTCTACACAAATGTCGAGTAATTTTTTTTTAATAGGAGAGAGTGCAAACAAGCATACGGCTTACCTAATGCTAAGTGATTACCGCCGCCCATGAACAACTGCAACACCAGGGGATTTACAGATGCGTTGCCGGCCTTTTAAAAAAACGGCCTTAAAACGGAGTAGGTTCTTTTGTTTATTAGAATCTCAATATAAAACGTTATCTTCTAGAAAATATAAGGTTATAACGTCTCTGTGCACTTATTTATACGCCCGATCCGATGGGAAATTGGAATGTTTTTTATAGGCCCGTTAAATTCTGGTAAAAATAACTTCTGTTATTTTGTTTTGTTTTCGTATTATAAAGGTAATGATTTTGAATATGATTTTGATTTTGATTTAAGTGAGTTGATGTGTTATTTTACGATATTCTAATAAAAGAAATGATAATAAACGAGCACACAATTCATCTGACGGTAAGTGGAGGCTGTGGCCAATAGACGTCTCTACATTTATCCACAATTAAAAACTAAAACGCAGATGCGTTGTTACCACTGACGACCAAGATGGAATGGCTCATTGCCAGTAAAAAGGGTCTTTGGTTTTCTACACTCACCATACTAAACGAAAACATTAGTTTACAATTAAAATGCGGATGTGTCGCCATCCTTCTGAACAAAATGGAATGCCTCGTTAGAAGTTAAAAGGAATTCTGGCCCTCTGTACTCATCTTACGGAACACGTAACGTGAGTACGTACGTATTTTAATTAGAGAACACCTAAAAGCATTTACTGAAACGCCCTTTCTCGTACATCCATTAAAATTCACTGTTTAATGTGCATTATGGACAGTTGAAATCATTGGTCGAAATTTCTTTAAAGATGGTACCGGCCAGAAGGTTACCATCAATGGAGAGCGTTATAGAGCCATGATGGAAAAAAAGAAAAAAAATATATTTAATAAAACAAACAGATTGTAGACTAATCAGTTTATAACTACAGAACTAAGAGAAACTAAATTTAACTTACTAAAATGAAAGCAATGCAATGGAAGCTTAATGATGGGTTTGTTATTAAAGTACTACATTCAGCATAATTTCATGGTATTATCCACGAAGCTGGTTTTTATAGTAGTACACCTTCTGGTGAGTGACGTACTAATTAATGTGCAACATCAAGTCCTTTTTTATAGAATAAGGGTGACAAACGAGCTCACAGTCCACCTGATGGTGAGTGGATATTGTAGTCCATACAATTCTACATCAAAATGCGTTAACATTTAGAAATAAGATAGAATGCCTCGTTTCCAGTAAAAGGGGTCTCCAGTTCTCTACACTCACCATACGAAACACAGCATCGTTGAACTGCTATTATATGCTGGTATTCTGTGAGAGCGTAATCCTACCCCAATCGAGCCGACCAATTCGTGCTATAACCACACTATAGCTGCAGCGTGACTCTCTCTACTACTCTACAATTCTTACTCCTACCGCAACTTTGATAATTGCTCAGTTAAAGTGATATGGCAGAGCTTTGATTTTAAAATTTATTTATTGCGACAGTCATGAGCGCATGATTTCGCGTAATGGACCTGGGAACTGGCCTTCGTCGATAAATCACAGACGTTGGACACTTTTACGCCGATTTTTGGCGCACTGATATACGGCCCCAGTTGCTCGATCGATTGACATTGGTCTTCCTGAATACGCTTCATATAAGCCAGCCATGGCGGCTAAATGCCCAAAATCATGTTTTAACACTAATGGTATAATTAAAAAAAACAAAGCTACAAATTTATTTTTACGTGTTCTTTGTTAATTTTAAATGTAATTTTAAAACTCGCGATGCCATACCATCTGGATGATTGGGTTGGGGATTGACCACTGTGCAATTTACAAGAAGTTTTCTTCTTCGCACAACTTCTTTGTGCAATCGACTGCAACCAGCGATTTTTCCGGACGGATAAGAAATTAGAGAAGAAAAAAGCTTTCGCTGGTGTTGCAGTTGTTCATAGCCAGTGGTAGTCTACCTGGTGGTAGTCTAGTCTGGTACTACCTGACGGTGTGCCGCGGCCGTATGCTCGTTTGCCCCGTCTTATATATATATATAT
>DWHP01004910.1:0-12258 GCA_018247895.1 Parnassius honrathi
CATTGTTTTCTGTTCACTAAGTAGCTATGGAACCAGTTCCAGACCGTACCCCTGATCCCAATGGCCTCCAATTTCTTCAATAGGATAGGCACAGAGACGGTATCAAAGGCTTTGGTGAGGTTCAAGAAGACACCGATACATCCTTCACCTTTATCTAAATAGTCCGTGATCAGCTCTGTTAACAAAACTACAACATCCTCAGTAGATTTACCTAGCCTAAATCCGAACTGTCTTTTAGAAAGAATATTATGTTTTTCAATGTAATTAACAAGACGTTTGTTAACTACTTTTTCTAATATTTTTGAGAAAATACACAAAAGGGATATTGGTCTAAAGCTATCCGGGTTGTCTTTGGGACCAGTTTTGTAAATTGGACAATAGCTAATTTCCATTTTTTTATACATAGATATATAAGGAATGTGGCTCTAGCTACGAGACCCATACATTACAACCGGTATGCTTACCACAGAGGCAAATCTACGGAAACAGCCATGATCAGTGTCATTGACAGGGTAGAAAAAGCACTGGAGGATAAAGAAATAGCTCTTTGTGACATCGAGGACGCCTTCGACAGTAGCCCCACATCACTGTTAATTGGGCAATAAAAATATATAATAATAAAAAACCTGACATCTAAAAACGTTGACCCTACAACCATCAGATGGTTGAAGTCGATGCTCTTAAACAGAAAGGCAAAAATAGCGCTGTTTCAAACTTCGATAGAGGTTGCAACTACAGGAGGCTGCCCACAAGGAGATGTTTTATCACCCCTTCTTTGGACTCTTGCAGTTGACCAACTATTGTACAAAATGGCAGACCTACGCATTGACACACTGGGTGGCTGATGACCTTGTGATCATTGTGAGGGGCTTTTGCCGAAGTACTTTATTTTGAGAAGTACCATTTTCCGCAGAAGTTAAGTACTTGGGCGTAACAATCGACCAAAAACTAACGTGGAACTCTCACCTTAGCAACGTATGCCATAAGGCAAAAATTGCTTTAGGTACGTGCAGTCGTTTGGTCGGGAACAACTGGGGCTTGCGTCCCAGTATGGTCCTATGGCTGTACAGCAGCATAGTGAGGCCGATTCTCACTTACGCCTCTATTGTCTGGTGTAACAAGGCCAACCAAAAGACGACTGCGGACAGACTAAACAGTCTACAAAGGACTGCCTGCTTAATGGCAACTGGAGCTATGCGATCATCGCGTGGAGCGGCTCTTAATGCACTTCTATGCCTAACGCCCCTTGATATCTAGACAGGGAGGCAAGGGCTTGTTTGTATAGGATTAACGCCCAGGGCGGTCTTAGCTTGCTTTCCTATAGATTGAGATTCATGCTCGGCTCAATTAAGGAATCACCGGTCTTATACACGATCTCAGATATCACGCGTCCACTACACACTTTTGATAAAATGTATATAGTGGAATTACCCTCCAAAGAAGACTCCAAAGAAGACGCACCAAGTTCAAACTTAGCATGAATTTGGATAGATACACCTCTATCTTTCAGGCAGAAATTTTCATCACATCTTCGGTGTTCGGAAATCAATCTGTAAAAACATTACGTCAACTATATAATTTACATAAATTCTGATAGTCAAGCAGCACTGCTAGTGCTGAGGTCAAACTTAGTGAACTTGTAGCTAGTTGGTGACTGCGTGAACCATTTAAACGCCCTGGGATGTAACAACAGGGTTGTTTTAAGATGGGTTCCGGGTCACGAGGGTATTGTAGGCAATGAATTTGCCAACAAACTTACACGGGAGGGCTCAAAGTGCACACAATTTGGACCTGAGCCATTTTGTGAAATCTCAGGAAGCCTAGCCCGATTGACCCTTGAAACTATCACAATAAATCACTTAAGATCTGGTCTGACACACCAGGCTTAAAACATTCTAAAACCTTAATCCGCCCCAATCGTAAATTTGCCCCAGAAGCCCTGGAATTAAGTAAAAATAAATTGCGCATTCTGGCAAGAGCCCTAACTGTTGTCTTAAAAACCACATGTCTACCCTGGGACTCCATAACGTAAGAAACGCCTCTACACATTCTAACTGATTGCGGACCCTTATTGCGCAAACGTAACACTCATCTGGGAAACTATCTACTCCGCCCAGAAGAAGCGAAATTGCTCACGGCTAAGCAACTACTTCTATTCATTGAAGACGTAGGGCTTAGCCGTGAACTATAGCCATGGCAGCGATCACAATAGATCTTCTAGGTCGCAGTGATACTGGTCTCTTTCTCTAGACCTGCATAGCTGCTCGCACATAATAAAAAAAAATACGCTGGTGAGCATCTGGTCACCAGAATAATGTAACCACAGATTACTAAATAGTTCAACAAACTATTAAAGCAAATTCTCCCAAAAATAGGAGTGGGCCCATTCCCAGCAGTGAACTTTCACGAGCTAATAAAGAAAAAAAATAGCTGGCTAAATATAAAAAAACGGTAATGATATTAAAAAGGCAAGAGGAATAATATGTATAAAATATCTTTTTATATCTTTTCTTTCAGGTGACGCCAAGCCCTGCGACGGCAAAACGCTCAGTTCCAGTCATCCGTCGCCTGCGTTTAGAAAATAATACAAACTCAAACTTTTGCGCTGAATCTAAATTACGTATACTTTACAATAAACTATTTATAATTAGCTTAAGTAGCATAATAATTATTGTCAATAACTGTAACTGCGTTGTGTCTATTATATTAAAAATAATCGTGGTAAATAGAGAGTTGTTTAACGTGTTACTCGTTATAATGAGCTATTTAATAATTTATTGTCCGTGGTTATAAGCATTAAAGAAATAGCTGGCTGGATGTAAAAAAACGTTAATAGTATTAAAAAAAATATTTATACATTTACGTTTGACATAATCCGTACGACAATGTATCTACTTATTTCAAATAAATACGTATGAATTACGTATTTATTTGTATTCTTAGAGAGTACAATTATGAATGAAATTTGTATTGTTATAATATCTGAGGACTGAGTGTTTCATATCAAGAAGTATGGTTACTTTATCGTTTTTCTAAGATAAAGAAATCGTTGTAAACGTCAGGTACATTTCTCTACTGCCTATAGTTACCTCCTACATAATATGTCTTTTTAAAATTATTCCTAGCGAGAACTTAAGTCATGATAAATAAACCGTATACGGTTTATTTGCAATATTGAAATAAAAAAACTTCAAAGCAAAAAAAACGGCGAGATGACGTGCCTCAGGGCTTAAAATTACCTATACTGGGTGACTTACCTTTCAAACCGACACTTAGAATACGAGAGTGGGTCAAATGTTGCCTGAAATTGAGAAAGAGGTGACACATACCCAATTACATTTTTAAGAAGTGGATTACGATACATTACCAACTAAAGTTTGTATTGCTGGCAACACAATCAAATTATTTAATTTAAATAATATTTGAAATGCCAGATCATTTTAAATTTACGCACCAGCTATTAGTACCAATTTTTATTATTTTTTTCCGAACAAAAACTACTCTTTAAGTATCAACATCTTGCTTCTTATTTATCTAATATGACAAAAGAATAAACGATTATCTAGTTCACGGGTTACTATTTCAATTTTGAAACATAACAAAATCAAAAATGTAACATCAATTTCACAAGACTAGGAAACGTGTCGTGCGACAATTTGTTCGGAGATTAAAAATTTCTATACATAAATAGTTTAGTGTAGTCTCCAATCCGAAAATAAAGAGATAAATGAGGAATGTTTTAAGATGCTACAGTCGATATAATGTTTTAACGAATTTCATAATTTAATTAATGGTAGATATGTGATCACTGATCACAATCACGTTGGCAGCGATGGCGGAACTAATAATCGTCAATATCCTTCAATTGCTTATTTTAAGTGCTATGTTCGGTGGCAGAGTAAAATATCATGAGGAGGCGTGCATATCCAGAAATACAGAACAATTTGAGGATACGTGACGACCTCTACAATACACTCTCCCAACACGGCAACACAACCCTCTGAGGAGAAACCTGTGCGCAGCAGAACATTATGTAGCTATTATATTTACATTGTTCTAAAGACTGTCTCTTTTTATTAGCATAAATGAATATTACATTATTAATTGTTATTTGATATATACATGAGTATGTATCATTCGAATGTTCATTTGTTAAGTAAACAGACTCGTAAAACGTTATTTTGCTTACTTTCCGTTGTATACTTAGAAACATACATGTAGATAACAAAATTGTTAAATAAAAATCTGTCAAGTGCATGCAATGCACAATTAGAGTTTAGAAACTCCAACATCGCGATTTAAACTTTGGTTGTTATTAGACATGTCATGAAGCCTACTTCTATCCGAGAGCAGTTTTGGGAGATGGTAAGGATGGTGTTAATGAAATGTTAGAGAAATAAAAATATTGTTATGTTAAGAGATTTTAATGAAAGGGTCAGGGTGAAGAGGCTTGGTTATGAAAGGATATTAACAATTTTTGATGATGAGTATAAACGAGAATGGTGAAAGCCTCCTCACACACTGTCTTTCGTCATAAGCGGGTTCACATGTATACATGGGAAAGAAGTGATAATAGAAGCATGACATATTTCATAATTGTGGATGAAAGAATGAGGAGCACAGTGGAAGATATAAGTTGATAGTGAAAGTAGGGTGTGGCTAGTGAAAGCTTAAAAACTGGCGTGCTCAGCAGAGCGGGACAGTATTTCATGTCAGCACAACGCTTGCAACTTTACAAGGTGCAAGTTCGGCCTTACATAGAATACTGTTTCCATCCCTGGGCTGGGCTCCCCAGTGCCAGCTCCTTTCACTTAACTGCATCCAGTGAGATCGGCTCGATCCACTGGCGCTGCGAAGAGAAGTTCCTTTGTATCATCACTTTGCATTTTCTTTCGCATCTACCACGGTGAATGCTCTGAAGAATTGTTCGGATTAATTCCAGTCGCCAAATTTCGCGAAAGTGCGTCGCGGTAAAATCCCGATACCATCGATACCATCTGCTTGCTTGGCAGTCCACCACTGCACGTTTCACTAAGAGTTTTCACCGGTGATTTTTCCTGACCGATACAACTTAGGGACCTTCAAGAAAAGAGTTTACTTGTTTTTAAAAGGCCGCCAACGCACCTGCGTTTCCCCTGGCGTTGCAGTTATTCATGGGTGGTGGTAGTTACTAACCATCAGGTGAGCCGGATCTATACATTTTTTTATAAAATTCTAGGGCTGATATGAATGACAGGTTGATGTGAAATTTTGTGACCAGGATTCAGAAAGGAATACTTTGGTAGTTTGGTTATGTAGAAAGAATGAATGAGGAATGTCTGAAAAAGCAAATTTATTAATCTGGAGTGAACGGCAGAGTGGGGAAGGGACGCCCTAGGCGAAAATATATCAACAAAATTGTCGATGTATTGAAAATGGGCTAAATTAAGAGTACTCTTAACCGACCACCACGTACGCGTAAGTATATGGATGTGAAGGGGTCGAGATAGGTAGAAGTCCGTAGTCTGTGTGTCCGTAATCTGACAGGCGTGAGCGTTTATGTATTATGTACATATATGTTGTTATTGGGTCCTCAGAAGGACCCAATAACAAGTAATTGCGCGGTAGGAGTTCTACCACAATACACCGATTATGGTTTATACTTGTAAGTATATATAGAGGTCAATGGGCCTAATGCTCTGTTACACGTTTGAAATACAAATCTTTTTTAAACAAACATTTAATTAATTATTGGAAAATTAATCTTAATAAAACTCATATATGTACATTATTTATGTAAGTCTAGTTAATTAATTCAAAACAAATTTGTACAAAGTGGAAGCGTTCCACTTTGTTGTAGACCTTTATCTACTGTGACCACAAATCTATGGATTTACCACTGTCTCCATGGGGAATTTAGTCACCGCTGGCTTTAAAGAATTTTATAGTTGTACTGTTTATATTAATGTATATTAAAGAAAACCAAACGAGATAAAACTAAAAATAAACGTAAATACACTACTATTGCTGGGTTGCATTACGATCGTGAGCGGAATTCGTAGAGAATTCATATTACTGTTATTTGGGACCGTTGTTTCGTGGACACAGGTTGGCAAAACCCCTCCAAAAAAGAATACTACGGCTGAGAAAAGTTGGTGTTGGTTAATGAAGAAACCCCAAAACAGAAAAATTTGCACATAGCAGACGAGAACGGATATAATATATTGCCCACATATTAGATACGCCCATGAATACATCCTATACCAAAGAAAAAAGTTGTCATTTTGTTAAAGACTGTAATATATAACATACATACGTAAAGTTACTGATAGAAGATGTACATATTCACTAGTAAACATTTTGTACACTATGTATGTACACTACTATGTACTATGTATATACACTATGTATGTACTGTCCTTGATGTAAATAATTAATATTATAAAGTTTCGTCTCTTCTAGATTCTTTTCATACGATTTGAAACTAATTAAATACATTACCTACTTGATATTTCTGTTCCATAAGTTTTACATACATACCTATTAGTTAAGTAAAGTAAAGAGTCAGTATGTCCAGAGAATGACACATTTTGGTGAGTTGACCGAAAAATGTAGTGCAATCACGATTAGAAAAAGGGAGTCCAGAGACCGACAAACACTCCGTGTGAAAGTAAAGATCTTCCATTTTTATAGTAGTTATACGGATGCTTTGATGACGTGTTTTTAGGCAACTCTTGTTCAGTTCATCCGTCGTTGTGGCACGTTGACAGCGCCATCACTGGGGTTCCCAATCCTCCCGGATTACCCGGAAGACTCCGATAATAATGGTTAATCTCCCGACCTCCCGGGGTGCAATAATTTCTCCGGCTTTTCTAAAAATTATATGCATACTTCGCGCGCACTCGCTTTGCGAAATCGAAAAATATTAGATGTTGCTCGAAAGAAAAGTAAGTATAACTAATAAATAATAGAAATTTTCTTTCACCCCCCCCCCCCGTACTGGATCACATAAAATTCTCCCGGGTTGGTCCTGTCGAGAGTTGGTAACCCTAGCCATCACACAACCACTGACCATCGTCCAACAAATCCATCAAGCATAGAATACTATAATACACAATAGAATGGCTGTCAACCTTAATTTGTACGAGAATCTGCGTCGCCGGGGGCACACATACAAGCAATTACGTCGCATTATCAGTTAATCACTACTAAAAACACGATTCGCTGTGTTCACAGACGGATTTTAATACATATTTATTTGTAAATAGCGTGCAATTTGACATTTTCTAAATAATTTGGGACATTTATACGTGTGAATTGACGTGTTAGTGGCATTTTAGTGGCTAGTCGGGCTCCGCACACTCCCCCGTTCTATTGTGTATGTATTGTAGTATTCTGTGCCATCAAGTCATCATTCCTAGTTAATATATTATTATTTATCAGATTGACCAAAATTTAATAAATTACCAGGCAACGATTCCCCCGCCCGACACTTCCTCCTTATCCGATTTTGCGGTCATCCAGTGGCCTATATATTCCGAAACCTCAGGAGCATAATGGCAAGACCCTTGCTACATTTCTTGGCGTCAGTCCCTTGTAATCATTCCAACAAGAAAGGGCTTTAACAAATATCCTTAAGACCTGTATTGCCCTAACCTGATGAAGGATCTTCAGCAGCTTGTGCAAAGGACGTGCTGCTCCAGAGTTTACTGTAGGCGAAAAAGACACAGTAGTTAAACAATCCCAATCTTCATATATGATTCACGTATCAGGGAAAGGGTTAAATATATTCATTTACCAGCACATTATATGTTGTTCACACGATTACGCCTTTCCTTTATAATTCTTATATCATTCGAGAATAACTCGCAACCTTAATGTCAATCTGAACATTTTTATCTCGGTTTTTAATATTCCAGAATTAAACTACATTATACCTGTATTTAAAAATAATATTCTGAAAATTTGTAACATACTGTGTACCAAAAAAACACGCGATGTTGGATAAGTTACCCTAAAACCTCACCACGTATCACCAGAAGGAGGAAGGGGATTAAAAATTTGTTAAAAAACGTCACGTGAATAATGGGCGGTATGGTGAGGATTTTTTGACCGAAAACCTAATAACTGTATTTGGTCCCAACGCGGGAAAGACTATATAGAACATCAAATGTAGCAAAATATAGAACAAATTATTTTTTGTTAGGTTTTATGTTTACTGAAATATGGCACTTAACTTTCCTCTAGAAGTGACGAAACTATTTATAACTCAAAATCTCAACGTTCCTCGAAATCTAATTGTGTGTCCCGTGAGTGTTGTATGTTTATTTAAAATAAATATACGAGATGTTACATACGAGCGTCTTTTTTTCACTAAGATTCTTTTAAGAATCTTAAGACTAGTTTATTTATCGATCTAGATTTTTTATATTTAAAAAACAAATCCTGATAGTTTCATATGTATTTTAGTAACAATTAATTTTTAACGAATAGAAAAAGCGGAAATCAAAGAGCTAAAGGGAAAAAATATATTCACTTAACAGCGTCAGAAGTGGATGCTTAGACGGTGGCTGCATCACGACGTAGTATTCACTTCTTTTATAGAATAAGAGTAAAAAACGAGCACACAGTCTATCCGATGGTAAGTGGATGCTGCGGCCCATAAAAATAAACATTACATTTATTTATTTCCAATTATGAATCAAAATGCCGATGCGTTATCACCCCTGAGGATCGGAATGGAATAACTTGCGTTTTCTACACTCACCACACGAAACACAGCAGCATTAAGCTGCTACTTTTCGGTGGTATTATGAGAGAACGTGGTCCTACTCCGGTCGAGCCGCCCCATTAGTGCCACAACAATTATAAAGCTGCGGTGTGGTTCTACCACGTATAAAGGTTTAATTTTTTAACCCTTTTCAATGATACAGAAGCAGAATCACCATAGCTTATTTCAGTTTTTCGCTCATCGACATGCTCAGTGTAACACGTACGTATCTTTATAGAAACAAATCGTTCCGGTCATTTTTAAATAGACACCTAGTTTGGGGGTAGTCCCATACTAAGGTTGTTTCCTGTGGTTGTTGTATTCCTGAGGCAGTTTAAATACATAAATTGCACAAGGACAAATATCCTAACCCTTAACAATTATATGTACGCCATACATATACTTATCGTGTTTTACTTGTGTAAAGAAAAACACAATTCTTAAATGGCATATCGACATTGAAAATAATGTAACAGGTACATTTACTTCAATCGTTACTTCATTATCATCATTACGAGCCCTTTACAAATTCATAGCTAAACAGATTCACAGTTGTAATGGTTCACAGCTGGTAAGATTCACCCTCGGAAACGTTCGCAGCAGAAGAGGTTCACATCTAAAGGCTTATCAAAAGTCCACTTCGGAACATAGGCCTCCCTCGATGATTGCATTATTTTGCCACGCTTGAAAGGCAGGTTGGCAGATGTGATTTTTTATTATGAGATTTAATCATGAAAAGGTTGCTGCCCTTCTCCTGTTTCAGTTTTCCTTTGTCGCCTCTTTCGACACCCAGGGGACGATAATGGTGGCTTGACCTACTCCCACACTATACGATGGAAGTTATTATGATGTAATAGACATTTATTAGGTACACAAAGAAAAAGAACATAAAAGTGATATTCTATTCTTTTATAATTACCAAAAATTGGAAACAAATTCGTAACGTTATCATTGCTTTTGTTACAATATTTTTATCTTTAATTAAACCGCTTAAATAAAAAATTGACAGACTAATAAATAACAGTAATCAAAAATTTTGGGATGAATATAAATAAATAGCATATTGAGTCTACATATACACCTTTAAAAAGCTATTTAGCTTTGTAAGCTATTACAGCTCATAGCTATAGCAATCACAATAATGTAAAGTTAGCACATTGTTAGATAAGGGCTACGTGTGACATATAAACAGTTTTTTAAATAACTAGATAACTGTTTTATGTGACACTTTAAGAAGATATAATCTTAAACATATTTTGATTATTCGTCATATTATTAAAGTACATTAAAAGGGAAATAAAATATTTCACACCAATTTTATAAAAATATAAATAAAAAATATGTTCAGATTATAAATTGTATAGTCTTATTATTTATTTCTATTTAAATACGCAAATAATATACTTCGAATTAAACAATTTTTTACAAATTATGTCGCGTTTAAACAGTAACTGATTTTTATATTCGCGACGTTAACTGTGACATCTGCAATGCGATTTTGCAACTCTGCTGGGAATTTTTAAACACTGAGAAAAGTGGGATCAATTCTGCAAATGTGTTTTTTTTTTCATTATAATAATATTATGACCATATATTCGACCAATATAAACTAAACATCGGTTTAAAAGTGGTACTAATACATTGACACAATTCAACAAAATCAAATGTCAAAACAAATCCGACCATAATTATAGTTCTTACAATACACGAAGTCGAACGAGCTGTACGTTTGGTAAACATGTATCTGCATAAGTGTCAAAGTGTGCGTGAAACCAAAAGCGGATATGTTTAGCAACGGCACGCTCGCAACTGATCGTTCCGTCACACACCCACACACACTATCGCAATGTGTACGTACACGTTCAACCACGAGTAAAGCTCGCCCGACTTCGTGAAATGCAAGAACTATATGACAATTTGTTTTATTATTATAAGCCAACTTTCGCCTTTTATCCCTAATGGTAAGTCGTTATGCAACCGAATATGGCCAGGCGTACTGATTTAGCTCAACAAAATCGTATGCACTCTTGCCATCCATCCATCAATTACAGCCCACAATAGTCTTAATATGATAGTATAACACCCAAAATTCCCAGACTGACGAAAATCATCTAAAGCTATTAATAAACAATATACAGGATAACGACTTCTTATATTTACGCGAACACTACACATTGATTAAAACTACTTTTACGGATTTCATCGCACCTTCAGCTTTTTAATTATTGTCTTTGGTCCGATCTACGCAGAATGAACTAACTGTGTTTTGAAGTCTTGCAGGGGTATGCTTGGGTTTAGTTTTAATTGTATTAATTATAGGATCCCAAGCAGGTGATAGTACCCAGCCTCCTTCTCTATTGAAATTAGGATGTTTTTTTTAATTTCCATAGCCTTCACGTATCATCCTTGGTAGGAATCGATGTTCTTTCGCGAGGATTTGTGGTCTATCAAATCTGATGAAACCATTGTCAGTTTTGATGTTCAGTCTCAATTTACATGCCTACCTGTTTAAGACCGCATCTAAATTATAACTAGGAAACTAGATGAAAATAACATGCCACCAGAATAAGCAGTACTACTAAGACATTGCCTTACATCTGGCTATCTATTGTGAAATGAAGAGTTTTACAAGCAAGTAGATGGTGTTGCGATGGGCTCACCTGTATCTCCCATTGTCACCGATATATTCATGGAAGACTTTGAGGAGAAAGCCCCCCTAACTGCACCTGTTACCCCAAGGTTCTACAAGCGGTACGTAGACGATACTTTCACAATTTTACCATCAGACACAGTAACTGCATTTTTAGAACACCTTAATTCCATAAACTCTAAAATTCAATTTACTATGGAGTTAGAGGCAAATAATTCCTTAGTTTTCCTAGATGTGTTAGTCATCCGAAATCCTAACAACACCATAGGTCATACTGTGTATAGAAAACATACCCATACAAACCGATATTTAAATGGTGAATCTCAACATCATCCTTCACAGTTAGCTACCGTGGGCAAATCTTTGTTACATAGAGCACGAGGGATCTGTGACAGCAAACACCTGGCCGCCGAGCTTCAGCATGTCAAGCAAGTTCTGCACGACAACAAGCTTCGGGTCCCGCGCCTACGTCACAGTAACCGAGTGAAGCCGGTCACAGTCGAGCGTGTGCCTGCTGTACTACCATACGTCAGAGGTGTCACAGACAAGATTGGCTAAATCTTGAAGCGAGCTTCTATTAGAACATTCTACAAGCCGCCGAAGATGATTAGTCAGTTCTTACCATCAGTGAAGTGTCATATTCCTCTCCAAGATGCAGGAGTGTACAAGCTTGATTATGATTGTGGTCTCTCATATGTAGGGCAAACAAAGAGATCAGTTAGAACCCATGTAAAAGAACACAGAGCTGACGTGAAGCATCAACGTTCCGGGAAGTCTGCAGCTTGCGATCATATCTTAGATGGCCCCAACCATTACATCAGATTTGATAGACCACAAATCCTCGCGAAAGAACATCGAT
>DWHP01004911.1:0-12258 GCA_018247895.1 Parnassius honrathi
GGAATAACACACACCATAATTTGGATCCTTTAGAAATAGCGTTGCGGAAGCCATACGATGTAAATGAATTAAATGAGCATATTACTGTAAATGAAAGAAATTCGGGCAACATTCTCCCGTTACGTAATCTCGAAACATTAACATTCGTGCTTCGAATAACCTTTAAAATTGTGTTGGAATAACAAATTAAAATATAGTTAAATGAGTGTATATCGAGTGAAACGTTATTGCTTCAGACTTTGTTTACTTTAGTATTGTTTTTGCACCATTTAACTACACAGGACGGCATTTTGTAGGCAAATTTACTGTAGAACGCCCCGCGAAGTACTGAGCGAAAATGAGTGTAGTTTGATGCACGCGTGTGCTTACATAAAGGAGCGGAGTTTTTTGGCTTCACCAATAACAAAGGCCGCGCTGTATCTACCTTTTTTTACTTCATCTAAGAATGAAACCAAGCACACGTTGTTGCTGGTTTAATAACCAACGGCTGAAAACTTGCCGTTTGTGGCGATCGCCAGGAACTAATGTTTGCACTTTGTATGAGCGCATTCGGTTACGCTTTAACATCTCGTGAACTGTCCAGTATGACACACTTGTTCCATCCTGACGCCTTAACAATTTAGCGGTACTTAATAAAATTGTAAATCCATAATGCACGGGAAGCATTCCCGCGAGATTTTCCAAGGCACATTTACATGACGCCGTATTCACGAGCACTATAAACGCAAACGTTAGGCATTATTAAAACAAAACAAGAAACACAAAACGTTACAACAATTTCATAAACAAAACGACAGAACTGTCGCGCGGTTAGCACTTTGAACATTTCACAGATCACTAAACCGTTACGACATTCCCAACTTTATAAGTTTAGTAATCCCTATGACTAGTCTTCTTATGGAATTTAGAAGTTATAGTTCGTTACTGCAAAAATGATATTGAATATTAATTTCAATTTCATTTTCGCAGTAACGAATTTTGTACAAGAAAATAGAAATGAAATGGTACTGAATGATTTAATAGTTAAAATCAATTGCAAATATGATCGATAGTTAACTCAAAAAAATTCAAAATTCAAAAATGTTTATTCTGTCACTAAAAATTTACAATCATAGCAGTATATTAGAGTTCTCCTTTTAAGTATTTTTAAATACTTGTGACAGGAAAAACTCGCTCTTCCTTAATTACCACACAATACTTTTGTTACAAGAATAGCAGAACACTCCTTTCCTAAAATAATTACGAACAAAATATGAAGACGTGTGCACGCGAGCGCACATGTGTGTATGCGTGCGCATGCTTGTGTGTATGTGTGCGTGTGTGTGAGAGCGCACGCGTTCGTGTGTGTGCGTGTATGTGTGCGTATGCCTGCATATGTGTGCGTGCGTGCTTTTTAAGCCGTGTTATTTTAACAATTTTTCTATTTCATGATAATCTTTCCATTTGAGCCATTCAATGAGAATTATCTTACATTCTTTACTTGTTTTAAAATAAATATTCAATTCTTTATTTAAGTAATTATATAAATAAGAGGACTTTTTAGCCTGTTGCCGTCTAGCAAATGCTGTTTTAACTGGCCAAATTTGCAGAGAAGGCTTAGAATAGGCAAATGGTAAAGAAAAATTCGTTTAAAAATATGTCGAAAGTTCTGTATAAAGGAAAGTTAACTATATAAATAGATAGATTATAATAAATAAAAATTGCAACCTAATACGTCTCATAGTTGGACACACACAAGCCTCCTTTAATTTCTGAGAGCGCTATAGATCGAATAATCAGCCTCGCAGCTCCATTGAATTACGAAAATTTTATTCCTCAGATATACAGATTTCCTCACAAAGTTTTCCTTCACCACTGAGCATGTGGTGAATTAGTACTTAAAATTACAAGTAACAATCAAGATTGTGCCGGTGGGGATTAAACCCAGGTACTGTGAAATTTGCTGCCACTACACTGTTAGGTTAGATTATATATCATAGTCCTTGGTTATTATAAAAAATCAAAGACTATGATATATAAACTAACCTAACAGTGTAGTGGCATTTGCACACACAGTACTTGTCAAGGCTAGGGATAATTTAGCCTTGACAAGTACTGTGTAAGCAAATTATCTCTATTTTAAAACGTTTAATGATTTGTATCGTTAAAAGTTTGTAATTGTTCTATATTCTTTTATTTTTTGCTGACTTTTTCTCATAAAATTCGCCGGCCGTCATCACGCCCCCCCTACCCTCTCCCCTTGTTATACTACTGCTAATAAAAAACCACATTCTTTTCCACGTCGGCTGCTTAAATCGAACCAATTGTATAGTTAATCCTGGGAACATTTCCAGTAGCACGCACATTAACGCAGTGTAAGAAAGCTATAGAAAAACCTGTATAATGCCATCACATTAGTGACTTTATCGAAACAACGACATTGAGGGTTCACTATTCGTTTTAATAAAACTTGTTAAGATTTAAGAGTAGTCGCAAGGTAAGAGGCGACTGTAGATAGTGTCAGATTCATCTCATGGCTTCCGAAACATAGTGGTATAATATTGTTTACATTAGATTTAATACATTTACGAAAATTTAGAGCCATACTTCAGAGATAGTTGCAGTACAATGGGTTGGCTCGACCGGGAAACGATCACGCTTTCACAGAATTTTAGAAACCTTATTTACTGGAAAGGAGGCATTCCATCTTAGTCCTCACGAGTGACAACGCATTTACATTTTGATCCGTAGTCGAGGACAAATATAGATATCTATGGGCCCTAGCAACCATTAACCATCCGGTGGAATGTGTGCTCGTTTGTCACCCTTCTCCTATAGAAAAATAGATTTATTGAAAATTGTGGTGTACGCTCTTTAAATACTAAGTATAAGCACAAGGTAGTTATACCAGTTACTCGACTAGAGAGTCAGTAATTCCTTTATAGGGCATTGTCAGTAATTCACTAAATGTACTTTTACTACAGTCCTAGAAAATATACAGGAGGTATCTATAAATCAAGAGGTTCAAAATGTTATAAGATTAAACCTGTTTCAATTTCCCTCTGTTAATTCTTACGACACCGACGGGATGATGTGGGGCAGTGGATATTGTTACACCGCCGCTATACGGTGTACATACTCATTATTATATAGTAAATTATTATTTAATAAAAAAATTCCAGCGTCCAGCGTGGACCCAGGACTGAACCAAGATTTACAGACTTTTGAACGCTTATAATAATGAAGTAAACATTCACTATGACACTTATAATATTTTTGACATAAAATTTATATAATTGTTAATATTTTTGTGTCTGTCTTCGACGTCCCAATGTCATAGGTAACCAAGGCTACCTTCAGATTAAAATTATTGATTTTTGGACCAATCCACACAGTATGAACTTATAGTATCCTGAAATCTTACAGTACAGGTTGCGATTTAAGTTTATTAATTATAGGACCCCAAACAGATGGTAGCACCCAGCCATCTTCTCTATTGAAATTAGAATGTTTTTTTGATTTTAATAGCCTCCCGAATCATTCTTGAAAAAAATCGGTGTTTTTTTAGCGAGGATTTGTAGTTTATCAAATCTGATGTAGTGATGGGGACGTTCTTGTACGTGTTCACGGACTGCAGACTTTCCGTGTATATCTAATTTTAATACCAAAACCAAATCGGCAAAGGTTCCGTTTACCCTTATAACCTCTTTATTACAAGTAAATTCTATTATAATAGTGTCCTTCAGACCGAATTTCAGTCACGGCGGCCAGTCTTCAACGGATTGTAGTGCCCGAGTGTATGCGCAGGCACAGGTGCACTCTTTATTCCCTTACTCTCTAAGTCAGATAGAACCGTAATCCCAACTCGACTGGAGAGAGTTCAGGCGCAGGACCCACAGCTATACGCGTTTTCCGAGGCACGGGGTTGAATGAAACACCGCCAACTTCCTGACTCCGGGTTGCTACAGCGTATTGCCAGAAAAACCCAATTACATATTTTGACCCGACACGAGATTCGAACCCAAGACCTCATGATCAGTAATCGCATTTACGATCACTAGACCAATGAGACAGTCTTATTTACCAAACCGGGGACATTGTAGTTGGCATTTATCGTTGCGAAAACCGGATAGAATTTCTAAAATTTCATCGGAGCCTTTGTCACCCGGCGTCCTTACCGCTCAATGCGATCGACATAGAACAACTATCTTGATCGGGAGTGGTCTAAGTAATAAGCACTGGACTAGTATGTTATGCTGCAGAGTTTTAATCAATTTTTCTGACCGGTGGCATATAAGACACATTATTTTAATACTATAATGATAAAGGTTACTATATTTATTGAATTAGTGTCGTTGGTGGTCGAAATTTAATCAATTACACAACATATAATGCGGCAAACACATGTTTTTATATATATTACAGTATATGTTACAGTTCATTTTATTTAAATATATGTCTCATTATCTTTCTTCTATAATACTAGCGAAGCACCCCAGTTTCGCCTAGGTAAGACTTAATAATGTCCTGTAATCAAAATAAATAAATAAAATAATCACTTAAATAAAAAATCTGCACCACTGAAGCACGGGGTTCATGTGAGCGTCAAAAACATTCTTAACGTAATGAGAGAGAAACCTGATAGCGCTTTTTTGAGGCACAGGGTGCGTGTGCATTCTCACGTACCCCTTGCCTCGGATAGGCGAAACAGGCGTACATTATGATTTAAGATCTGTTTGCTTTTAAATAATTACTTACTTTTACTAACATAGATCACGATAGAGTCGTTTCTTTTGTCTGCCATAAAGGATTTTTTTAAATAGTAAGTAAGGTATTTACCCCATTAGGAATATTTTGATGATCACAGTTCTGAGCACTATATTGTGGGACTAGGACTGTATTGTTACAGTTTGGAGTTTTTTTTTTATCGTAACACATATTTTATATAACTTTGTGTCGAATCCATACATCCATTACAGCCTACAAAAGTTCACTGCCGAACATAGGCCTCCCCTATAAATTACCTCTCAGGGAAAATTTTGCCGTATTTGACACGCTTGGCGAGCGGATTGTAGACCGCAGTTTTTAATTATTTTGAGTTTTGTTTTTATCAGGAAGATGCTGCTGCCTATCACCTGTTTCAATTTCCCTCTAATAAATAAGTATAAACTACATAATTTTTTTTTTACTTCCACATATAGCTTCGACAAAAATGATTGAATTTAAAAGTCGCTTTCTGCTTCTTATTTGCGTCTTACGTCAAAGTGCAGGCTAGGCATACTTGTCAGCCCACGCATTGCTCTCATGAATGAGATTAAGCACTTTACATTTACCACATTTCTAGCACGTTCTTAAAAGGATATTTTCAAATTTTATTACCTAATAAGGGACTTGTAATATATCCGTTAATTAACCAAATTAAGTCTTAACAAATTCTTGTATTAAAAGCGTTTTGAGCTGTAATTAATCGAGTAAAAGCAGTGGAAAAATCTATTGCATTACATGATTGTCAGTGACGTGACGGTTTGAAATAACGAGTGCCTAAAAAAGATACGTATTTATTCAGTTTTATAAATATTTCTTTTTTTTTTTAATAGAGCCTCTCCTATAACGGTAAATAAGCATTCAGCCTACCTGATATTAAGTGCTTATAAACAACGGAAAAAAGTAAGACAGTTTCCCTGAATTGCCGGTGTGATGTCGGCCCTTTAAAAAGTAGTAGGCTCGTTTTTTGTAGTCTTCTAAGTGGTATCGTTCCACAAAAAGGTCTACGGAAGCTGATTTCTCCTCTTTCCTTGAAGGTCTATATGATCGAATTTACTGAACTTAGTCGTATAATGAGGTAATTGAAATTAACGTGGTAGAGTCATGCTGCAACTATACTATATTAGGGTTGTAGCACGAATACGTCGGCTCAACTGGGGAAGGACCACGTTCTCACAGAATACCAGCGTAAAATAGCTGCTTATTGCTTAATGCTGCCTAATGTTTCGTACGGTGAGTAGAGAGCCGGAGAACCATTTTACTGGAAAAGAGGCATTCCATCTTAGTCCTTATGGGTGACAATGCATTTGCATTTTGACTTTTAATCGAAGATAGATGTATATGGACCGTAGCATTCGTTTACCATACTGTTTACTGTGGACTTGTTTGTCATCTAAAATCAAAATAAAAAAAAAACTTTAAAACTCAGGTGCTTAATAATGATTAACATACTATATTAAATCAGTGAACACCAATTCATTGTAAAGCTGACGATATGTCATAAACAAGAGCTTTCTTAGAATCCATCTGTTACTGCTTTACAAGCAAATAAGACATGCTTATTGTTTTATAACTAGCTGTACCCGCGACTTTGTTCGCTTGAATAAAAAACCATATGTATAAAAACTGTTGTAGCCATTGCCCCGAAATGTGAATTAAATCAGTTTCAAATGTACTTACTATATGCAATCAATATAAGTTTGATAATAAGTTAAAAATTAGGTTAATTATTCAAATTTATTTTTAAGTTAAAAATTTTAAAATCCCCCGAATCAAAAAAGCTGATGATCTTCAAACGGCTGAAACGATTTTGATAAAATATGTCTAAAAACCACTGCTAGTAAAACTGTTTTCAATTTTAAAAAAATCGCAAAGAAATCGGTTCACTTGTTTAAGAGCTTCATCACACATCACCGTCAAACTTATAACATCCCTCATTTTGTCGGGTTTTAATTAAAATAGGGAATGAAGTTTTTATGCAACTATTTAGATTAGACGACATTATAGTTTTTGTTTTACTTTAAACTTGTCATGTTCCTTATTCTACTCAAAACGGTAAACCATAGAACAATACGGGCCACCTGCGAAAGGGAACCGCCGGTGGCTCGTTTTCTCATAGAAAAACTGATTAGCACTGATTTCAGAAGCTATTATGTCAAAATTATTTAAGATTATTAATAGAATCAGGCGTTACCTTGCGGCAATCCATTATACTAAAGATGTTAAGAGTTACTTTGCAACCATCCGCTCAATAGAATAAAATGATGTGTCTTACTTAGTTTGAAGAGCACCTCCCTCCTTCAACTGCGTACGCTAATATCGTCACCACTAATCACAGCACCACTAATCCCAACACCAACTCTAGGAAAGACACACCATCGGAGATAATACGACACGTGTTTTGCCTCTACACGAGGCATCCTCAGGTGATATAGACTCTGCGGTGGCTGACCGGCAGTCATCACTTGAGGATGCCTTGTGTAGAGGCGAAACACGTGTCGTATTATCTTTGATGGTGTATCTTTCCAAGTGTAGTGGTGTTAGGAGTAGTGGTGCTGTGATTAGTGGTGACGATATTAGTGTACGCAATTGAAGGAGGGAGGTGCCCTTCAAACTAAGTAAGACACATCATTTTATTCTATTGAGCGGATGGTTGCAAAGTAACTCTTAAGATCTTTAGCAATTATTCAATTTTTTTGAAAGATTGAGGGAAAAAAACATACATGTCAGAGAAATAAAAAAAATAATTCGAAAATATGTGTAGACTTACCTTATGGCGTTCCCTGGGCCTCCCCCAGGGAACGCCATAAGGCCTGTTCAACAGTGTAGTAGTGATGATGATGATGATGATGATGATCAGAAGTCCGCCAACACGCATTGGGGCTGCGTGGCAGGCGCCTTGAAACGTTCTCAGAAATTAGAGGAAGTCTGTTGCCTACGCGTCTGGTTTTTTTTGTGAAGCCGTTTTTTACTTTAGATAAAAATAATATTCTATTAATGAATAGACACTTATATTTTGTACATGGTTTAATAAGACCATATAGAAGTACCGATTCCTATATGTGTTGCCAATTAATTTCACCCACGCAGTAACATTAATGTGCTCTCAAAAGTCACGAACTATTCATGAAATGCAAGATAAATTGCTCGTCAGCCTCCCAGCTTATTGCTTTTTCATAGTTAACGTTTTTTGCTTTATGACTATGTATATTTAAACTTTTTATATTATGTAATCGCAAACAATAGATGAGTATTAGCAGTAAGGCGACAAATCAGCACACAGTCCACCTGTCGGTAAGTGAATGCTATGGTCCATAGACACCTAAATATATCCTAGATTATTTATTTATTTTTATTTCATAGAATAAGGGTGACAAATGAGCACACATTCCACCTGATGGTAAGTGGATACTGTGGCCCATAGAAATCTACATTTATCCTCGATTTAGGACGAAACGCAGATGAGTTTTCACCCATGTGGACTAAGATGAAATGCCTCGTTTCTAGTAAAAAAGGGTCTCCGGATCTTTAAACTCACGATACGAAACACGACACTCCTTCCCCGGTAGAGCCGACCCATTCTTGCTACAACCGTAATGTAGCTGGTGTGGCTTTACCACGTGTAAAAATGTGATTAGTAGTAAAGCCCAAGAATGTGAACAATTAATGAAAACGATGAAATAAGTGCTCTAGCAATTTATTTTTTATTTTTTATAAGCCAGTGCTTGGTGTTAACCCCACCTGGTCGTAAGTGGCGATGTAGCCTCAGATGGTACACCGCGCTGTCCCAGCGTGACAAGTGCCTGTTCACTGTTGCCTTGGAGACGCCCGGATTGTATTCGGACGGAAAGATGGACGCCGGCAAATTATTCCACTCCTTTGCTGTACGCGTTAAAAACGTCGAAGTAAACCGTTTGGTTCTAATGCACGGAATATCGACAACAAAAATACCTGCCAACCGCCTGGTCGTCCGATGGCGGAAAGGAGAGGGAAGAATTAAAGCGTGCAATTCCTGAGTACACTCTCCGAAATGCATTCTATAAAATACCGAGAGGCTGGCTACTCTCTGCCTGTGCTCGAGGCTGACAAGGTTGGTTTCAACCAAATCTTGGTCACCAATGAGCCTCTTAGCATGTCTCTGCACTGAGTCCAACACTACCAGGTGGCATTTTGCAGCACCAGCCCAGACAGCTGTATTCCATGCACGACCGGTTTTGCGCTTTATATAAGGTAAGGAGCTGTCCCGGCGTGAAGTACCGCCGTATCCTTGCAATAACACCAAGTTTCCTTGCAGCTGCTTTGGTTCTGGATTCAGTGAACCGCCCATAGTTGAGGTTTGGAGAAAATTCAACCCCTAACAACTGAAGGCGGTCAGTGTACTTCAAGGATACATTCCGGAAAGTAGAAGCCAGGGTGAGCGGTCTCCTTTTAGCGATGTAAAGACACGCTTTTGTTTTGGAGGCATTGAATCTCACGAGATTGGCATCGCCGCAAGCGGAAACTGCCTGTAATGTGAGATTCACACGCTCAATAACAGCCTGTCTTTCGGACTGGATTTGAACCCGACCGGTCTGAGTACTTGGTTGGTATCTCTCCACAACTGTACTATCGTCTGCATACCTAGAAAGTATAGAGTATAGATTGTTAATATGCAGCAGGAAGAGAGTAGCGGAAAGAACAGACCCCTGAGGAACACCGGCGTCAGTCGCCACAGGATCGGATGAGAAGCTATCGACGACGACCCGGAGAAACCGTTCACTCAGGAAATCCTTTATCTATTGAATCAGACCAGGGGATAAGCCGTACTTAGGAGGCTTACCCAAAAGGCTAGCGTACCAAATTCCATCAAAGGCCATCGAGACATCAAGTGAAACAGTATGTGTTTCCCCACTGCTCCTCCCCATACGTGTGTGGCATACGTTAGAAGGTCTCCAGCTGATCGAGTATTGCCGATCCCTAAGGAGATCATTTTGTTCTAGGTATGCCATTAAGCGGGAGTTCAATATACGCTCCATAATCTTGCAGAGTATGGAAGTAATTGAAATTGGTCGATAGCTGCTATAGTATTGTATCTATGTGTGTTTATATTCAACTTTTTAATACTTATTAATTTTAATTATTTTTTTGAAAATTTTTAAACTATGTGTGAGCAGAATGTTCCAATTTTTATAAGATGTGGGTGGCAAACGAGCACGTAGACCACCTAATGGTAAGTGGATGCTAAAGCTCATAAACACCTCCATCTATCGTTGATTAGAATCATACTCACTATAATAAGCTCGTTTCCAATGAAAAAGGTCTTCGATTCACTCATCATACGAAACACGCTGGTGTTCTGTAAGAGCGGGGCGCTACCTCGGTCGAGGCTACCCATTCGTCGTACAACCATATTATGATAATTTCGGTGATGGCGGCCAGTCTCTACAGATTCTAACTATCTCCGCAGGACACGATCGTGGTATCCAAGTGTATTCGCGATTACAGGTGCATTCTCCATTCCCTTACTCTCATAATCCGATAGGACGGTATTTCGACACGACCGGAGAGGGATCAAACGCAGGTTCAACGGCTTAACGTGCTTTCTGAGGCACGGGGATGAAACAACGCTAAGCCCTGACTCCGACCTATTACTAAGAATTTCTTGACAACAATTTTTGTTGATCCGACCCGGGATGTACACCCGGGACTTCATGACCAGCAATCCCATTTGGGGACGCTAGGCCAACGAGGCTGTCAGTTACACTGTTACACCTTAACAAAGTCTACTGATGACTCTGGGAGATATTTGCCATAGGTACCACGCTTGGCAAGTGAGTTGGCAACGCCCGTTGTTTTCATTTTTAGTCATTATTAGTGAGATGCTGCGTCCATCTCTTGTTTCCTCCAGTTTCTAGTCCACAATTACAAACTTCCATTACAGCCATTAAAAGTCAACTGTTTAACACAGCCCCCCCCCCCAAGATTGTCCAGTAGTTGTCAGCCTTGGCAGATGGGTTGGCAATCGCGGTTTTTTTGTAGGAGAAGTTTTTTTGTAGGACGAGCACACAGTCCATCTGATGGTAAGTGGTTGCTGTGGCACATCGACATCTACATCTATCCTCGATTACAAATCAAAATGCAAATGCATTGTCACCCGTGAGGACTAAGATGGAATGCCTCGTTTCCAGTAAAAAGAGTCTCCGGTTCTCCACACTCGCCATACGAAACTGTGAGAGCGTGGTCCTTACCCGGTCGAGCCGACCAATTTGTGCTACAACTATATTACTAATATAGCTGCAGCATGGCTCTACCACGTACAAAATTATTGTTTTGAGTTGTTATGAGGAAAATGCTGCTGTCCATTTCCTGTTTCAGATTCCCTCAGTCGTCTCTTACGGCACTCACGGGACGGTATGGGTCAATAATTAGTACTTATTAGAAACTTATTAACATATTACTATCTTCTGGGTTTCTTGCTGGTTCGTCCCAGGTTTTTTTGCGAACCAGTGGTAAATGAAAAAAGTGACTTTCAATAAGTATTGTTTATAATCAATATTGAATAAAAAAGTTTCTGTTACAGTTTCTATCATTTTTTAATATTTTTATAGGACATATTATTAGTTATATTTGTTTAAAATTTGAAACTATTTACATGATATGCTATAATTTATACTCTTAATTTAAAAGTTGATTGACGATACTCTCTCGAGAACCGGAAAAATTAAATTAAAAGTTGTTAAATTTCCACAAAACATTCGAACCAATCAATCATATTAAAATTAATATATAATATATTTATGTGTGGATTACTGAAATGAAAAGATCAGGTTATGCCAATATAATATATACATTAAGCTGTTAATAAATGTTTTTATATAGCCATTCAAGTGGTTATATTTACATGAATATTTCACATTAAATAAAATAATTTTATGGAATTTATCGCGTTTATTTTAGTTCTCGTCGGTTTGAATGCTTTACGGTCAGTAAAACGCTCAAGGGGAGGGAGGATCGTGGCCCGTGGTTACGGTCTCCTTCGTGATCATGGGTACTATAAAGCACTCGAAAAGAGAATAAAAATAAATGAAACTAAACGCGATAAAATCCGTAAATTTAGCTTTACTCAGTCAAGTTTTTTGTTTGAGAGACAAACGAGTGCACAGTCCATCTGATGGTAAGTGGATGTTGAGGGCCATATACATCTCGACTTCTTTGATTAAGAATCAAAATACAGATGCGTTGTTACTTTTGAGGACTAAGATGGATTCCGGTTCTCTACACTTACCATACAAAACAACAAGCTTTAAGCAGCTATTTCACACTAGTATTCAGTGAGAGTGTAGTTCTTCTCCGGTCAAACCGTGCTAACTTTATTGAACTATAACTTTCAGAACTATGATAAAAGTTCTTTCGTTATCTATTTATATAATTGAATGAAAATTATAGTACTCTATGGAATACACACACACACACACACACACACACACACACGCACGCACGCACGCACGCACGCACGCACGCACGCACGCACGCACG